>UYYF01004294.1:137861-156042 GCA_900618365.1 Thelazia callipaeda | reverse complement strand
TATATATATATATATATATATATAGATGGATATATAGATAAGTAAGCAGAGAAGAACTAGTCACTAAAAGCAAGTAAGTACTCATTTTCTTTAAGCCTATTCTCAGTTATATTTAATGTAATCAATCCGCAGTCCACCTAATTTACCTACATACATTAGTTCTTAAATACTGAGTCATTTACTCACACTAAGTTTCTAGGCCAAATTTCGTATTGTTGTGGAAAAGGTTGCAAATGATAGTTTGCTACCACACATGCTTTGCGCAATTAATTACTTAGTAATTCATTTCCAGACAAAAAATGTACGCGAGGTTTTCTGACTCCTTCCAAGACAACCATTCCACACTACTTTTCTTCTCACTTCACTTCCCTCTACTCTAGTCCACCTCAACTCACTCTACTTTATCACACCCACAATAGCTTATCATATTTCACTCTAGCCTGGTCTATACTTTCCTAGCCTACACTTTCTTACGATATATCCTCACTTGGTTTGGTCATTCGTAGAAGAAAAAGTATTCTCATTCATCAATGAGATGAAAGGAACAAGTGAGTAGTGCTGACTCGTCTTAAATGCTGCCTTCTCATGATTTATTACTTTTCTAATCCGCTTTTGGTTGGCTAACTCCTAAATACGTATACTAATATATAACTTTCACAACTCGCACATGGCAGAAATTCAATTCTTGAACAGAAGTTTTTATATTCAGTTCCGATCTGCCAGTACGCAACTTTTATCTATTTTTACCACTTCTATTTATTATTGCTATTATTATTATTACTATTATTATTACTTCGGTTATTACAATTACAATTACTGCCACTATCACCCTTATTATTACTATTGTTATTTTTTTACTTGCTAGGAATGTATCGCGCGATATTGCTCGTTTTTCCTTATTTATGCAGTTACTGTTAATGCTTAGTAGACTTAGCAATGATGAATGCCAGTCAGTTTCATGACATACGTTCTCTTGCAGATGGAATTTCATTCGTGTGAACGTGAAATTTTATGACATTCAAAAGATGTTAACGATTATCAATTGTCGAGGGTTTGTTTGTGATATCGTAAAGAAACTGCTTCTGCTTCTTGACTTCTGAACAAGGAAGGTCTTTATTTACGTCTGGATGCAATTATCCAACGACAAGCAACAGTTGTTCTTGAAAAAAAAGTGAATCTTTCACAAAATGAACTGACTTCAAATTCCAACCACCAACATATATATCACTACTATTTGCTAATGTTGCCGCTGATAACGGAGCTCGCCTTCTGCTCTTCTTTCTCTTTTCTTTACGAAAATGTGCAATATTTTGTCAAAGCTTTTTTTTTGCTTACTCGATTTTGTATATGCTTCTTTCGGTTGGCTTCACCAAAGGAAAATACTTAACAAATATTCATCTATGATGTTCCAAAAAGGAAAACAAAAATATCATATATATCTGAAATTATGAATGCAATTTTCGGGCTACAGTCAGCAATGTGTACCATCTGTGATAGCATCTGTTTAATTGATAAAATATGATTTAAGCACTTGTTTCACTGCTTCCTTTCTGGCTAAATAGCTAAATTGCACTTGCTTATTAGCTTACTCTCCTAAATGCTCTCAGATGATGTATGCCCATTATTGTAAAAATGCCCCAAGAAACCCAGTGAACAAGGAGTTATGCTTATGCTTATGCTTATGCATTACTCCATTTATACATCAGATTTGCATATTCATTAGGGAAAGAATCAAAAAAAAAATCATTGTTATACATAATAGGTGGCTTATGCAAATGCGGTTCGTCTTTTTTTTCCACAAGACCTCAGTGGTTACATTAAGATATCAACTTTTTTGAAAGAGCATTTTTTTTCTTTATTTAATGATGCATATACTTACATACTCATTTGCTACTTTACAGTTGAAATTATTCCCATATTATCAACTTATCTTCCATCAATGATAGTGTCATAATCTTTGCATGCAAATAAGCTCCATTTGTATTTTTGTCTTCGCACCGCAAAACTTTTGCTTTTGCTTCGTTTGCATATGCATAGCTTTGTATATACTCGTTGCTACAAAATTATTCTTATTTCACGTTCGCATACTCACTGCTGCTGATTGCAGATATACTAGTATTAAAGTACTGTCCAATTTATAAAGGATTTATTTAATCAGAAAGAAAATTAGGATGAGCTCTATACTTATAATCATTGATTAATTTTTTTGCATATATTTTAGATTTTCAAAATAGTACGCACTCTTCCTGATAAATTTATTTATACATTTTGTACTTATTAGAAAAAACATTGTGCTGATATGAAGTAGTGTATTATTTCGGGAATGCTAACTTTTGAGTAAAAAACTAAAATTTATTATCTTTCATTAATAATAGCATTTGTGCTTTCAGAAGCATCGCCAACATTATTTACATTAGGCACTGTGACAACAGCACTGCTGCTTTTGGCTATCCTTGCCGTGGCTTCCTTAGCTGCATTGTTCGCTTGGAGAAAACATCGAAAGTCTTCTTGGTTAGTTTCTTATCTCGTCTTGATTTTAACTATTCATTTCTTCAAAACTACTACCAATTGATTCTGAACTATTTTTCAAAGTTCCCATGTTTCTTCTCTAATGTTCGTCGTCTTACTACTTCCCTTTTCTTATGTATATTATTATTACTTGTTTTCACTCATTTCATAGCCTTCTAATTCACTTATCTTTCGCTATTGAGGGTACTTTCAAAAGATATCTCTATTATCTCACATTGATGTGGAGTATAACTTGACATGATGAAAGGTAATAATGTCACGTTTACATTTGATTGCAAATTTGCATTATAGTTAAAATCATTGGAGCATGAATGTTTTTAGAGTGTTCCATATGTGATAATCAACTGAGAACATAACAGAGATCAATCTTCTTGAGGTTGTTAACTAAAGCTCTATACGTAAACAGCAATTCTCGGTAAATAGCGTCGAATAAAATGTTCTTTCTCATTTCAGAAGTAATACATTTGAGCTTATTTAAACTTTCTTATCTCTTTTCACATGAGTATATTTTTGCACTAAAGACTAACTTTCTACCCTTGCTCTGGTCTTAAAGAATAAGACAAGCAGCGTCCACTTTTTATCCCACAATTTTTATCAAGTAAAAAGATGCCATCTTTCTCTGATGTTCCAAATTTCCATTCATTCTCGTTCTCTGTCTCAAAAATCTCAATGAAATTCAATCCTTTCGTCTCGAAGTAACAGAATATTACCGAGCTACCATATCAGTCAAAAAAGAATGCTTCAAAAATTATTCACTACCTGATGACATTTCCATGTTACAGAGATAATTCCTGTGGCTCTGTTGATATATACAACTTAGTAATTCTCATTTTGTCTTTTTTCTCCTCTTTCTTATTACAATTTAAAATTATAGACATGAAATCAATTATTTTCCCGAGTGGAGCCTATTTTGAAGAACAGATGGTTTTTTTCCTTTTTTCGAGTGACATATTGAAGTCCCATTGAAAGGGAAAATGGATACATGTAGTAAGTAATAGTAGTAGTATTTCACAGGCGTTGGTAGGAAAAAAAAATGATATAATAGTCTTTAGAGGTTATGTTACGTGCAGTCACTACTTGAATTATAAACAGATACTACATTTAGCGAATTACGCTCTGTTTTTACATTAGCTTTGTTACGCAAGTGTGCTTGTAACAGATACTTTGAACGCGTGAGTGTAGTACGAGTAAACACTTTCGTAAGAAAAATGCTGAAAACATTTTTTTCAAACAAACGTAATAATATATTTATAATGTCCACCTTACATTAGGCTATGTGAATGTCATTTGTTAATGTGTGAAATACAATTTCATCGATCTATCGATCAACTATTCGTTCAAGCACTCACTTTGTCATTTAACCAATCAATAAGTAACTCAGTCTTTATTTGAAACAATCGATATTCTTCCTTCTTCTTAGAAGACAATCAGTTAATGTCTGCACTTTTTCTTACAAAATTTGATCTTTCAGACTATTGCAAGCTTTTGAGTGGTACAAACAAATACAAGTATGCGTGCGTGTGATTGATTGGTTACAGTTTTAAAAGCTTTTACTGTGAGATATAAAAGATATGTGAGTACGTTTGTGTACATTACCATTCATTTATAAAATCAATATTAAAATTTTTTTCCGGGAAAAGTTGATTTAGAAGTAAGAAATAATCTGATCTTAAAACTTATTTTAGCGCTAAAAAATCATTTAGCACAGATAAAAACAGTACCTATGCGTTTTGCAAATTTCAAAATGGTAATGCTTTAAAATTTTTCATTCTTGCAACTTCTCGTGATTCTCATCATCTACATTCATTGGGTCAATGTGAAATAGTTTTTGATTTTGGTTTTTCTCTGTTTCATTTCAAGATATGATAATTGAGAAGTGAATACTTTAGTTACGGAGAAGTGAACGATACTTAGTGAAGCATAATCTGAACTCTGTTTTCCTGAAAGTCTTTGCAATGAATTAATTTCGTTTTTCAAACAAATAGAGAATTTTTGTGCTTTAATCTTGTAAAAGAAAGACTGCTGCTTGATTGCTTATTAGTCATTACAGACCATTGATTTATCCATTCTATGAGCTGTTATATCATTTGAAAATTTTGCCGAAGGTTGATGCTAGTTAGAATGGAGTGCAATTACAATTGTTGCATTGGTGCTACAGCTGTTTTTTGCTTTTGCTTATAGACGTTTGAGGCGTTTGAATCAAAGCTATTATTTTCTTTTCTATTTAGCTTTGGTTGCTTCTCTACTTGCTTTTATCATATCAGAATTTACCATTTAATTTGCTCTTGCTGATTCTTCTTCATTTAATTAAAACAATGTTTCTTTACTTATGCATTTTCTTCATTTTCATTCTTGTTTTAGCTTTGTTCTCCAGTCGTGATTCATGTTTCGTCCTTTTTTTCAGTACAGATGACATTTGTGGTGTGAATGCCAGTCATTTATTTGATCCTTAAAGAATTAGAGTCCCTTAATTGTTCAGTATTCTTTTATTGAAACATAGCCCAGAATTAATCTATATGAAATAAATAATGCAAAGTATAAACTTACGTATTTGTCATTTATTTTCATGAAATCAAACATTGGTAAATTAAATTGGATCAAAGCTACCTCTTCTATTGTTTATCAATTTATTGGCAAACCCCTGCATCTATGAAACTTATTATTTGTGTGGTTGATAGCAACAAATGTTTGATATTATTGCTGGATTTATATAATTCACAATGGTATTCAAAATTTAGAACCTAGAAGTTAAAGAAGTAAATGAAGCAGTTCAAGTTCGATTTATTCGTCCTATGTATAAAGCATGCTAAATTGTAGTAATAAATACATATTTCTTATATCAACTTATGCAATACCAATTTGTTGTGTTCATGCAGCTTTGGAATACAATTATCACTGAGTATAGCATGCATATTAATTTGTGATAAAATATTTCAATCTTAATAATTTTTTAACATTTTTCTAAATCGCGCTGTATAATCCGTTCGTGGCATTAAATTTACTGGGAAACTTGTGTTAATATTGGCAATCACATTCTTATTTTGTGTTGATTTTATTTGTTTGAGTTTTATTGTATTTTTGCAAAAACAAGCAGTCTAATATCTATTATCAAGCACTCTAACATCTGTGATGTAAAAAGGTTGGCATCCATTGGCAGAAATTTGTTTGGTTTCCGCCAAGATCTGCATGTCCTTCCATATTATCACAGACCTCACAATGAAAATGTGGAAATTTCTGAATTGTGATCTGTAATGAATGAGAAATGAGAACAGGAAAATGATCATTGTTGTTGTAATAGAAGATTTTTTTCTCCGCAACCTTTGAAAATATTTAATCACAATATAAGAATAATGTATGTGATGATATTTATTGTGTGACATCTTTGGGCAAGTTATTTTATTTGAACTGCAGAATCTTGTTTTATCTTGTATGGATAATTTTTCTTGTTGAGATTTTAATACATAATTTATTTTAAACCCAGTTCGTCTATTCAGTTTTAGAAGTTCAGGTCACGCATATTTTAGAATCCAGCCTTTTTCAATTTTTAATTTAAGGAAGATTAATAAAAGTGATCTAAGTGATAGATGATTACATTTCTGCAATTATTTGTTAAAAAAAAATGTATGCAACAAATTCTGTGCTAATTTGTTGTTACAATACAGTTTCTTCTTTTTTCTGGATAGTTTACAGAAGAATAATGAACGAAAAAGGAGAAAAAAGAAGATTGATGAGCGAAAAATTTTCATGCTGTGTGCTTGATTTTATCAATTGTACTCATATTCTGATTATTTACTCTATTAGAACAGAGTTGAGTGGATTTGGGAGAAGTGTGAAATAGCATTTTAAATTAAGAATATTTATTTCATTTTCGAAAAGTGAAAAAAATATGAGGTTTGTGTGAAAAATATCAAAAAACACAATTGACAGATGTTTTACATCGCTTTCTTCATTGTTTCAAAATATTTCCTACTTTTCTCAAAGGTTTTGATTTAGTGTCATGGTTAGAAGGAGGAAATAGGGTTGTATTATAACTGAATATTTCCGTTCTTTTCTGCTTTAATTAGGTGCTAATGAAGAAATCTTATTTCACGGTACTAGACGTCAATGCTGCTGTGAAAAATTATAATTGTAATAGTTGTTTATGATTGTGAGCTAAATAATTAATTAAGGTTAAAATCTTTTAACATGTTGCTTTGATTAGCACTGGGATTTTCAACATGCTTTGACCTAATGTTATAGTTAAAAAAGTGTTTAAATAAAAGTGAGAAATTTTTTGCAAACAAATTAATGGCGTGTCATTATTATTATTATTATTATTATTACTTTCGTTATTAATGATGATATCGTGATTATTATCATCATATGTTTAAGATTGAAGCAAGTCCCGATTGACTGATTAACATCCTAAAGAATGTTGTGTCAAATTTTGGATGAAAGTAGCTTACAAATTTCATTTGTAATAAATTTGCTGCCTCAAAATGTAAAGGAAGGGGTTGGAGGAAAGTTTAGGTTCTCTCTGTTTTGTGAAAAATTGTTGGCTCGAATGTTCTGCAGAAAAAGCATTGAAAAATAGAAAGGGGATTTTATGAAAATAGGAAGTTGAACTGGTCCTTAAACAACTGAGCACATTTTTTAAAAGAAACATTTCGTTTTCTTTCTCTAGCAGAATGTCTGGAACTGTTGTAATCTTGGCCATCTGTTATTATTTCTAAATTCCGAGCTTTTTTGGAACAGACCATTTTGAATCTGTTCTATCTAATTGTGTTAAACTTGATGAAACTTGTCTTCTTTGCAAAATTTTCTTTTTTTATCTAAAAAAAAGCGTTTTTCAAATTGGACCAAATACACTTTTTCGGTTCGAAATCCTTCTTATTTTTAGTTCCAGTGTATACAGTAACCAGCATCATTGTCATCACTACAGCAGCTATCCTCAGCAACAGTTTGTTGCCGATGAAAACGGTGCTGCACACGGATTTTCGATCGATATTTTGCAGTCTAATTTTCCGTACTCAGGTATTCATGTTTTTCACTCCATGCTTAATCATAATGCTATAGGAGTTTACATTGCCTACACCGTATTAGGTGCTAATTTTTAATTTGACTTCAATTTACAGTTATTATATGTCATATATTGCTGTAGTTGATTTTAGAATACTCCATTTTAAAATAGAATCTATATCCTGCTATCGAACTTTACATTACTGTCTTTATTTTTTAAATAACTTTGTAGTGTTTTCATTTTTTTTGTCTGAATTTAACATGTTACATAACGTATTATTATTGATTTTCAATTCTTACTGCGCGTAATATCCAGTTCATCACTCTGAGATGAAATATTTTAAAAAGGATTTCTTCATTGCTTACATTTACGTATTAAGTTATAAGGTATGTATGGTGCCTACAAAAATGTTTTTGTATTCAGAGAAAAAGCTAAAAGAAAATTGTCATATCTATGCAAGAAGCAATAAAACAGATGATTATGAAACTCTTACAGCATCTGGAATAAATCAGATCAAGCAAGGACAGAATAGTCTTTGCAACGGTAAAGTTCCTTCGCATTGGACTACTCTGAAGATGATCATGGCCGAGAGGGCAGCCCAGTGTTTGGCTAAACTTGGCCTGGAAACTGCTTCTGCTGCTAGTAACACCATTACTACCACGAATACCAATACTAGCATTACTACCGCTACTATCAGTACTCCCAGCATCCAAAATCCAGAAACTAGTCAACAACCTCAGAATCCTACTTCTATTATGGACTCCATCACCACAATTTCTACCACATCAAATGGAATAGTAACTGCATTTGGACATCATCGAAGGTCTGTATACCTTTTGATTCTTTCAACTTTGGTCAGATTGTTTACTTTTATCATTACTTTTTTGTTATAGTTATTGTAGAATTATAAGCTCTTTAAGAGCTTTTCCTATCAAAAGACTCAATTTTTTCATCTATTCTATGAGGGTTTTTATTCTGTGAGAGGAAAGATTTTGCTAATCTTCACTGAATTAGCACTAGACATTTTGGTACATATAAGTATTTTCTATCACGGTTTTTCGGGTATAGTTATGGTAATTTTTGAAGTAGTTGAAAGCTGAGCAAAAAAAAACTAAAGCAAGTTCACTTTTCATAAACACTTTACATCTATAAAAGGAAGTAACAGATAAATCATAGTCATAAATACTCAGGACTCGTAGCTTACGTGAACGCACTGGTGTTGATCAGCGCTTGGAACGATTACCTAGTGGACCAGTAATGGTACAAAAATTTGCACCACACACAGTTATTGCAGGGAGTAATATTGAAAAATGGTTTGTTTCAAATATTCAATAAAAATTTGAAGTTTGAAAAAATATTCTACCATATAAAGTTAGAATTGATTGTTAACTAGCAACTGCTTTTTACTACTACTATATTTGAAAATATGCCATTATTAAAAGTGTGATAGTTTAAATGAGTTTGAATTAAACGATAATTCGTAATCAGTGATTGTACAAAGTCAGTGGCCAATTTTTTTCTATTCCAGATTTCTATAGAATTTTGTTGTTGTGGAAAAAAGAATAACAGTAAGTTTGAAGTGGCTGAGTCAAAAATTGAAACCGAAATTGTGATTTTTTTTGGTTCCTCAATTACATTATATACCTTATTTGAAAATGTGTGAGAAAGAAAATCGAGATGGAAGCGTTAGGCGTTAAATTCAATAAAATCTTAAGATCTGACTGGCTAATTATTGCTTGTCCTCGTAGTGCTACAGCTAATCTAGTTTAATATGTGTTATTTTCTCTTTCTCTGGGTATGCAATTATTTTTCTGAATATTTTCAAACCATAAAATTTTCGACTTCGATTTTAAAGTGTTTAGAGGGAGAATTTTAAATCAGGCACGAAATTATTAATCTTTTGGTTGTAAAATCATTTCAGTAGACCAGTACTTGTTCGTAATTTTGCTGAGCACGTGCAGTTGATGTCAGCTGATTCAGATTTCCGTTTTTCGGAAGAGTATGAAGTAGGTTGCTACTATTTTCACCTTCATGTTAGTTCTACAGTACTTGAAAATAAGTAGTTTTAGCACATTTCTTGAGTTTGTCATCATGAAAAGTCGGTTGTTGTTAACATTTGTTTCAAGTTATGATGATCTACTGGCGCCTACCTTGATAAATTTGTAATCAGATAATATTTTTAGGACCTAAAGTTGGTTGGACATGGACAAACATGCATAGCAGCGGATTTGACAGTGAATCGAGCAAAAAACCGTTTCACTAATATATTACCCTATGACCATTCTCGAGTGAAGCTGATTCCTATGGATGATGATGATGGGTCAGATTATGTAAATGCATCTTACATATCTGTAAGTTAGTTTTTTGAAGTTGATTTAATATATGCAAAGCTTCGCAGAGGTCAATTTTTGATTAAGCTTTCAATCAGGAAAATAAAGAATAATGGAGATTTGTATCTTTTGTTAGAAAAGTTAATCGTGTAGAAGAAAACTAAAATTCATTAACTAAGTGATGAATTCGAAGTTTCTTCCAAGTTTTGATTTTAAACCAAAAGAATGCATTGAATAAGTAATAAACGCTAGTGCATTTAAGTCAAGTCAGTGCTTTATATGTATATTTTTGATCACAACTTTTTCTCATTTGCAGGGATTTAATTCACGTCGAGAATTTATCGCAGCTCAAGGACCGCTTCCATCCACGCGTGATCATTTTTGGCGTGTTGTATGGGAACAGCAGTGTCCGGCAATAGTTGCTTTAACAAAATGTGTCGAAAAAGGACGCGACAAATGTCATCAGTACTGGCCTGATAATGATCAGCGAAGTGTTCTTTATGCTGACATTGAGGTTCTAATCGTTTTAAGCTCTTTTGGTATCGAATTTCATCTGTAACATTGACAAAATGTGAAGGTATACTAGCTTGTATACTACCTTCACCACGTTGTAAGCATAAAGAACACTAATATATATTATATATTAGTCATATGAAAGTTGTAACGTTAGAAATAAATTAACGTTGCTGGAACATTCTCAGCAGTTTTTTTGAAATACTGCTGAATCATAAACTGTGTGTAGTCCAGTAACATATATTTTATGTAGAACTTTTTTTACCATTTTTTGCATTTCATCTTTTTAGGAATACGAATACGATAAAAATTTGGTGCTTTTAGACTTCGACTCCTATCATTTTATGTGTATGTTTTCTTCAGGTAACATTAATGAATGAAGTGGTTTATGAAGAGTTCACAATTCGCGAGTTAAA
Source organism: Thelazia callipaeda (assembly GCA_900618365.1). NCBI lineage: Eukaryota > Metazoa > Nematoda > Chromadorea > Rhabditida > Thelaziidae > Thelazia > Thelazia callipaeda. Next base: position 145,255 of record UYYF01004294.1, on the reverse strand, counting down.
GTTGACGAATATGAATGAACCATCGACATCACCGCGGACACTACGACATATGCATTACATGGCATGGCCTGACTTTGGTGTACCTGAATGTGCCGCTGGTTTAGTTCACTTCGTTCGATTGTTCAGGGCTCGATTACCACCTTCTCCAAATAATAAACCAACTATTGTGCATTGCAGGTTTCATTTATTGATGGAATTTTATTATGGCCTAGTATTTATCAGTGGTAAGTTGCCTTTAATGTTTAATATCTGGTGCTTCAAAAATAATCAAAGTTTTCTCAACCCCAAGCATAGAATTTACACACGCTTTATTGGTAATGCAAATTGTTAAACGGACGACGTCAGTTTGCAAGTGTTAGGCCGAAGTACGCTGTTATTATCCGTTGCATCCAGTGTAGTGAAATCAGCAAATGATAACTAACTTTTAGTGTAACAGCATCAAACCAAACAACTGATGATGAATTTGACATGAAAAATGGGCAAATGATGTGATTTGCAGTGCTGGAGTTGGTCGTAGTGGCACGTTCATTGCGTTAGATCGTCTTATGCAGTGCGTTGCTAAAAATTTGCCACTGGATGTTTTTGGTATTGTGTATGAGATGAGACTTGATCGTTGTCATATGGTACAGAATGAGGTAATTTTATCAATAAGCATTCATCTACTTCTTTGTTTTTTACTTCCAGTACGAGTTTAATCAGTAATGTTGTCCTGTAATTGTGATCTCAAGCAGTGAATTTTAGCCTCACATTGAAATATACCTTAAACGCTGAATTTACTGACTTATTCATTAGAATCAAGAAATTTTCAGCAGCAGTATATATTCATTCATCATTGCCTTCTCTATGTCCTGGAAACAGAGAATGTAACTTCATTAAATTTGATATCTAATACTTTACCACATGTTGGTGGCACTGAAGTAAGTGTAACTTCATCATTCCTTGCTGATAACGGTGTTATCGGCTTTCCAAATAGCATTATCAGTGGTGATATCAGTGCTGTAAATGATATCAAAATTGTGGGCAGTAATGGAGGTACAACTTTTGTTGGATCTGTTCCACCACAACATCATTCCAATGTTTTTTGGCCTCGCATTGAGGTTCATCAAAATCCCGCATTCGACGATGATGAAGGCATTGCAGAATCTGGCCTGTGATACGAACCTCTTTTTGATGTTAAGATGTTTTTTTATATGGAAATTGTCTATGAATGGAACTGAACTAGTCTTGCGTTATAGCTAATGTTGTAGTATTAGTATTATTTTATCAAGTTTCGAAAACATAATGTCCGTCATGTATTCTTATCTTGTTTCAGTTGTGACCATCTTCAAGAAATCAGATTACACTAATTCAGAGCATTGCATCTTTAATAGTTATTTTATATGAAATATTTTATTACTTAATAGGAATGTTTTTCCTATGAACGTTTCAGAAGTACTCATCATTCCTCTCATCATATTTCCGTTGGCTTTTGCAAGGCACTTTAAGGAATTGAAAGAAGAAATTACAAGTTTCCCGCGGGTTCCTTCACTCCTAAATTTTGTTAGTTTGATAATTATGAGATGTTTTTGTGTTAGCTTTGTTGTACATTAGTTGTTGTTGTTGTGTTGCTCAAACATTTCGAATTGATTCAGTGAATGTGATATGTATGTTCTGTTATTGTTTCAAGATAGCACTCTTGACAGTAATCATAGATAAGCAGTGCTATGAGGAGCTTGCAGCTTTTGTTACTCGGTAAGAAACAATTGTAAGTTTGTTTAAATTTTTGAATGTTTGGTTACCTTACAGAGTTTTGTGCAATTTTTCTCCTCTTGTGTGCCGTTTTCATGTGAAGCAAAATTATTACATTTTGTTTCAGAAGTTGCATTTACATTGTAAGCTGAAGCATCCAATCAAATCACGCATTTAGTATTTATCTCAAAACTTAAGACAATATCAGCTACTTTAATGCTCAAGAAAGAATCATGTGATCTCTTAGTAACAAGTTATGGTTTGTAGAACAATTCGCATGGATTTAGCTTCGAAAATTTTACTCCATTGATGTAGAAATGGTTGGGAACTTCATTGGCGCAAACTGCTTGAATATGAATCTCGTGGAAGGAATTAGTTTCTTGGCGATTATGAATACATATGTTGCAGTCAACAATGTACCCATTTTCAAGATCTCCAAGCTGTTGGAACAATAAGTTAAATATCTCAAACTGACCGAAATGATAATATTGAAAAATGTGGATTGTAAGATTTGACATCTTTGCATGGTGTTTCGTTCTTTATATATACATATATAGTAAGGAGTGTTAGAATATATAATTTCTTCTATGATTACATGGTTATTAGTTATCTACATCTTACGTTTGGTTTTATTGACTCCGTAGTTGCAGTACTGGTTAATATAAAATCTGAAGTTTTCCTTCCTGCAGTGATTGAGTTGCCAGATGATGCTGCTGATTGTATTAAAGAATCATCTGGAATCTCCTTTGGTTTGTTGACTATTGAATCATCTGAAGATTCCAGTGGTTGTATCATTAGTGAGTCGTCTGAAATCTCCTTTAGTTGAATAATTACTGAATCGTCTAAAATGTCCTTTGGTGTGATAATTATAGATTCATCCGAAGATTTTAGCGGTTGATTAATTAGTGAATTATCTAAAGTCCCTTTTGTTCCGATGACTGGATCATCTGAAACCTTCTTTGGTACAGTGGTTATGGAGTCATCCGAAAATTCCACTGGTAGCGTGATTAGTGAATCATCAGAAGTTTCCTTCGGTAAAGTGATTATAGAGTCATCTGTAGGTTCCAATGGTTGGGTGATTACTGAATCAATTGAAGTTTCAGTCAGTATCGAATCGCTGAAAGTTAAAGTGTCACATTGCTCTATTTACTTTAAAAATTTTCATTTAAAAAGAACAAACTACCTACCTGCTCAAAACATCTATTTCACCAGTTGGATCAGAAGGAGCAGTAATAGGTTTACCCATGTCTGAGCTTTGTACTGCTTTACCGTATTCTCGAATCAGTAGTAATCGCTTCTTGTCCTTTGTTATGTATACATAATCATTTTTTCCTAGCTGCTCAGAATCGGTAGAAAAACCAAGTAAACTTTCAAACTGATTAGCAATCAGAACTTTTTGAGAATGCTTATTTTCTTTAAATTTTTTTTGACCTGGCTAAAATCAATGCCAATGGGACGTATAATTCCATAGCTGACGTTTTTGATATAATGGTTTATCCATGTTGAATGATAATAAAATGATTGATCATTCCTATTAATGACCATTTTTTTGTGCTCATAATAAGTTCTAATTTCTACTGTTACAAAAAATTGAAAACAAAACAAAACCTTTTCAACTTCCATTGCTCTCAATTCTTCAGCAATATCATCTTAAAAAAAGTGAATTCATATATTTAAGCAAATCAAAGTAGCAATTTTGCGAATATTCCTCTCTCATTATTACCTATGTAATTGTAAATTTCATGAAGCAAAAAAACAAGAAGAAACATACTTTTTGAGGAGATTGACATCGCTGCATTCAAGGCTTTACTTTGTCCTGCAAATCTGTTTTTATTTCCTCAATAATGGTGAAAATTCTCATCATTACTGCTTTTTGATTGTGACTTGATATAATTTATGCATAAGAGAGTATATAATAACAAATGCTTTCACATTAATCGAAAATAGTGAGGTGAGCCTTCTGACAACCTTACCTCAATGGATTTTATCTCTGAAATGATAAGAAAGAGTTTAATTATCAGTTTTAACTTCTACATAATGCGAGTAATCTTGCATACTATAGAACAACTTTTAAAATTGTTTTCATTTTAAGCTAATTTATATTTTTTTCTGATAGAATTATAATTACTCTATTTTTTATTTTCATAATTGATAAGTAAATGTATTCTGTAACTTTTTTGTAAACACTTTTAGAAGTGATCAAGAACTGGTTTAAATTAAAATTACTGAACACATATTATCATTAAAAGATGAACTTTTGGTAGTCTATATTTTTATTAACTGCTCATAAGTTTATAAAATTATCTTGCTGTGCTACATCTAATATATTTAAAAATATATATAATTTCTTTGAAGTGATCAAACAACAAAATGAATAAATTAAGTATTTATGTTCAGTTTTGAAATAAATTCTGTATAATTCATGTTCTCATTGCTTTTTCTAAGCAGTTATAATGTTCAAATTGATCAAGCATTTCAAATATAAAAATATATGCTAAACTTACGCTATAATTTTTCCTCCTTTATGATTTCCTAACATTGCGCTATTTTTAAATTTTACTTTCGAATTTATGCTTCTTTTCTTACTTTTATAACTTAGCCTTTTACCAGGACAATGTTAGATAATTTCATGATTTTTCAAGACATTACTTACTGCATTGTTCCCTCTTTTTTCTACTTTTAAAATTTTAATTCTTCCGAAAAACGAAACTTGAAATAGTCTGGAAAAGTTTGTCTTGTATAGTTTTTTACCATTAGCAAGCACTTTTACAGTGATTTCATTGACGATAAATGCCTGAGCTAATAATCAAATTAGTGAAATCTGTTATTCGTTAATAGCAGTTTAAGCAAAAATCAACACTGTAATCATATCAAAATAATGAAACGAAAAGTTTAACGAAACAAAATTCAGTTTCATTTAGCGGAAAATAACATATCTATCAATTACTTATATTTATAACTACAAAAGATTCAGCTAAATGAATAATTTTCCAAGCTGATAAAGAAATGAGTTATGATGCAAATAAATAACAGCAAAATTTAACTTAATAAACAAAAAATTTCTGAGTAACGTTTTCAAAATTACTTGATATCAAACAGAACTGAGACAGTCAACGAATTTGGTAATTGAATTTGCCATAATAGATTAAATTTTTACTCTCCTAATTAGAACAAGTTTTAATTTATGCACTTGCATGAAGTAATTTTACATGCATTTATTCAGTTGCAACCTTTAAAGTTAGAATTAAGAGAGATAGAATCATTTTTCATATGAATTAAATTAAAGAATAAATTTATAATTTCGTATTGTGAATAATTTAAAATTAGCGAAGAATATAAAGAAGTGACTTTATGGCTGCGAGTTCACTTCTCATTTTTTCATAAATTAATACTTAAATAGTAATTGATTTAAATTAAAACTTTATTTCAATAATAATTTTAATTTTATGTTTGGTTCGTTCTGAAGTTTTTTTGATAGGATTGTTAATGTATAATTTTCTTGTCAATTCAAAACTAGAAAATGATAATTATGTGAAGTAATGACTTTTATTAAAACAAGTAAATCTTTCTTAGATAGAGCTAGTTTTTTAAGCTTCTTTACTTTTATAACTTACCAAAGCAAAGATGTTTTGAGTCAGTTGTTTTTAGTTTCCAATTAAGATACTTCCGAGTTGACTACAAAGTCATTTTTAGTACTTAACAATATTGTCCAAAAAATGTTTCCATTTAAGAAAATAAATGAACTGCATAGAAACCACATCAGCTAATGTTGATTTTTTCCGCAATATATTTTTCAAATCATTGAAATTTAGTGCTGAAAAGTAGCTCAAAATATTTAATATTTATAATTTAATTATAATTTGATATATTTTGTCTTGCAAAAATTTTTCATTTTACTTATTCAATTATCGTAAAAAATATGAACAAAGAACTTGAAAACATGCTATACTTGAAAAAAATAATTTATCAGAAAGTAAAGTCTAATTTAATCTAAAGTTTAAGACTGATAAATCTTAACTTTTAACAGCGTCATAAAATTCATTCACACACATCAAAATTTTCTCTGATTTATTTTTTTATAAGGTTTCAATTCATTGAATTCATAACAGTTCTATTGCAGATTTTTCGAATTACTTGTAAAAAACATTTGTCACTATCTAATATTTTGCTATCGTTTTTTTTGCCACTTTAAAAAGTGAAGAATTTTCCTTGCATTCAGTACATATTATATACTGATTTTGATTTCTAAAAAATAATTACCAACCACTACTAATGAATTTATTTGCTATCACCAGTTATCAGTGTTTAATATCTAAGAGTTTGATAAATTTGTCGAATTGCAGCTATAAAAGTGCACAATCAAATAAATTCATTATGTCTGATAAAGATTGAAATTATCATTTAATGTTGGGAATTGCTATGTAATAATTACAAAAAGTAAATTTAACATTTTGTAATATGTTATTTTCATTAATAAATTTCAAACCGTTTCTTTATGTATTCATTATTGTGTTACATTAAACACTTTTTGCGTTCAATGAATTATAGCACTGAATAACAAAATGCAAAATTTTGCTTTGCAAGTTTATTGTTTTTGCAGTCCAATGTGACAGTGAAATAAAATGTATTCGAAATTTGTTTTCTGATTTATCTTTATTGTTCATCCAAGTTTATCTAGGGATAAAGCTAGTGCTCGCATAAATTTCAAATAAAATTCTGAAAAAATTATAAGTTAACGGGACAATTTTTGGCGCTCATCAGATATACTCCAAGATCATTGAGAATTTTCTGCTTTTGAAAAGTGATATATCCGTCAGCATATGTAGCAATATTTAAATGAATTTTGTCATATTTTTTGTTTTTACATCACCTAATAAATATGTAATGTAAAAATACTAGCGGATAAAATTTGAGTACACTTTTTTTTCAAAATCTAACAGTTGTATTTTAGCTACTACGTATGTCAGTGCTCCCTTGAAATATACTCGTCCGTGATTGTTACAGAAGTCATTTAAATCTTTCAAGAAATTTTGAATAAATTATTAGAAGCATAAAAATTTCCGTAAGCTTAATAAACTAAGTTAAATTTAAAATTTTCTCTAGCTATTTTGCAAGTTTTTCTGTGTCAAGAATAAAGAACTATTTTTGTAACTTAACAGTAATTTTTAGTTTGGAATTTGATATTGAGAAGTATTTTATATTGAAATATTAGATGCATCTCTGACGTCAATATTTAAAATCAAGAAAATTTCTTGATTTTAACAAAAAAATTATCGAATATCGAAACATTTGAGTTGATCATGCGATCAAGGGTAAAAAAACTTTGATTACTTCTATACGTAAATTTTTCCACATAAAATACTATCAAAGACGAAAATTTTTTCTGAATATAAAAATTTAATTAGTAAATTTAATCACAAATAATAAAAAAATCAATTTTTGAAAAATTTTTTCTCGTGCAACAAGTAATCAAATCTTAAACACCATATCTCAGTAGAGTTTTGCTATATATTTAAACTTCTTAAAATATAAAAATTGATAAATTTATTCTGAATAACAATCACAGAGTTGATATTATCAGTAATTATAAAATTATATAAAAAATTTTTTGAAGAATTATAAATTCTCAATATCTTTTTTCATCATTTAGCAAAATAAAATCAATA
>UYYF01004294.1:98765-137001 GCA_900618365.1 Thelazia callipaeda | reverse complement strand
ATTTGATTTTTTGAATAATAGTTATGGTCAAATAAAATGAAATCACAATATTTTTTGATAAAAATATTAAAATGATTAAAATATTTTTTCCGCTAATGTAAAGAAAATAATAAAATAATTGATAGCATTATTGATATAACTGATATAATCAGTTAGGTTCTTATGTTAATATTTTAATCTTTGGTGTTAGAAAAAATGATGCATTCTGATTACAGTATTGTTTTTATCAGTGTAATTTTTTTCATTGGGAGCAAATACTGAGACAAAACGGAGTAATTACTTTACACTCTAATACTTATTTGTCAATAATCATTCTACCATTAATCTTTTACAAATTGAATTTTACAATTTTCACTACTTTTTTTCAAAAAGCGTAACTCTTAAAGCAGACAGCTTTCATTTGCTGATTATAGCCATATATTATATAGTTATGATTGTTTTTGAATTTACATTTCAGTAACTATTGTCCATACCATTCAAAGCATTTCGAACTTTTTGGTCAAATTTTGTTCTACTTAATTTGTACTTTTTCAAACTAATAGGAAATTGCTGATCAAAAATTTGAAATTATTTTCGTAAAGCCTAAAAGAATGAAAACAAAATTTATTTCCTAAAATAAATATCAATCATAGAATTGTGATTTATCATAAAAATTTAATTATGAATGAAAAACTTATTTCAGCAATAAAAACAATAAAAGTGGTAACTTCGTTACTATTCACATTTTAATAAAAAATTAATTTACTGATTACATTACAAGTACCAATCAAATTGTACAAACATTTCTGATTATTCATGTAAAGCTATTACATTGCTTGGTTATTTTTTTAAATTATAAACTCAAATAATAGTAATAATAATAATAAGAATTATTATTATTATTATCAAAAGTTATGCGGATTACGAAGTAAAGCGAAAGAAAATTCAATTAATTTATAAGATTTCACATCTGCAAAAATGATCAAATGTTTATTGTTTGTTTATTATCTCTTTCCTTCTCAACTAATATTAGCATAACGCTGTAAAATCAAATCAAAATAATAATCATAAATATGTTCAAATTTGTATGAAGAAAGCCTTTTTATTTTTCAAACAATTCAATTCATACAGAAGCAATATATTTGTATATATATTTTGGTGTTTTACTTTTTAAAGTGAAAAGCAAATATGCAAATGTTGAGTGAGCTTAATAACAAGATAAATTAATGTATGTAATACATTAAATATATGCATAATTCCTTGTTTTCTTTCCTGCTACTTATTATCAAGTTTTACATAATTTGCTTAATTTTTAAAACTTATAAACAAACAACTAAATGTAGTAATCAAGAAGAAACCAGTAAAAATTTATCGCACTATTTTGTAAGCACTGCAGAACGAGTTCTTTCCAAATCATAAAACAAGCTAAAATTCAGTAATTATGAAAAAGATTGAGTAGTTTGCAATACTTGAATATTTAATCATTAAAAATAACTTTTTGCCTTTGTAAATGTTGTAAAATGCAATCTTAATTTATCAGAGAAGAATTAAACAGTGAAATTATCAGAAATTTATTCAGATTATCCTAATACTTTTTTCATGGAAGTGAATTCATGCTGAATAAAAAAATGTAGCTTAAATTTCCAGACATAATTTACAAAAAATAACGGTGAACATAAACTAAAACTTCGTGAACTTTAAAAAGGCAGTTTAGGCCTTTTTCATAATGATTAAATATTGGTTTGTATAAATTTGATATTGCAAAAATTTTATGAATAAGTTGTAACTTTGTATTACATAATAATAAATTAAATTTATTGGCTAAAAATTAAAAAAAGTATCAGAAGTAAAATTTTCAGGAAAAATTTTCATGATGGTTGGGAGCGTGAAGGTGCTGCTGTTTGCATTTACTATAAGGGTGAATTAGTAGTAGATTTATATGGTGGATATTCAGATGCGAGTTCACTTCGTCCATGGACAGCACATACAAGAACTGTTGTCTTTTCAGCTACAAAAGTTATTCATAAAATTCAAAATTAAACTTAATAGTTTGGTTTTATGCAATTAAAGATGCGTTGTATTTGTGGAAAAAATTTTTTAATTATGCTTGTGCTAGGCTGTTGGCGCGCTTTGCATAGCGGTGTTAATTGATCGAGGATATTTACGATATACAGATCGAGTAAGCCAATTTTGGCCAGAATTTGGACAAAATGGTAAAGAAAATATTACTGTGGGCTGGGTTATGAATCATAGTGTAAGCTTTTTATTCTATGAAAAATTTGGTTTACTACTGACCTATTCGCTAAAAGTAATTCATTGCAAAAACGAGCGTGAAATCTTAAAATACATTGAATTTTAGGCAGGCTTAGCTGCTTTCGATGAACCAATAAGTAAACACGACGCTTGTGATCATCAAAAAATAGCTGATATTATTTCAAGACAAAAACCAAATTGGATACCAGGCAAAACCCTTCAACTCTTTGTATAAAACCAAAAATATTACCTTTTAAAACAACTTAAATTTGTTTATCAAGTGAATTAATAAACCCTATTAATATTTCAGATATTCATTTTTCCATTTTTTCAATCATTTTTTCTTGAACTGGTATAAATATCAAAATAAGACCATTTAAAATAATAATAATTATTATTAATACTCACTACTAATTTATGATTTTGTAATGGCAAAAAGTTGGAAATAATCCAGTGAATAAAGTTTTCATTAATAATAAATTGAGACTTAAGAAAAGAAATATCAAAATATGAACCATTTTAAATAATAATCATTAATAATACTTAAATACTCAATAATGCTTAAATAATTAATATTTAAAAACATTTGAAAAATATTTAATGCCTTATTCATGATAATGAGATGTTTAGAATTTTGTCAAGATTTGTTGATTAGGAACGAAAGTTGGATATCATGCGATAACTTATGGATGGCTTGTAGATCAAATTGTAAGACGTGTTGATCCAAAACATCGCAGTATTGGGACTTTTTTCAAACAAGAAATAGCAGAAAAATTTGGTAAGCAGTAATTGTCAAATTTAAAATAAAGAGCCGATAAAAATTTAATGATATTACAGTTTTTATTGCAGATGTGCTATTAATAAATCAAATATTATTTCAATGCTTTTTCTAGTAAATGGTGAATATTATCTAATTTATATTTACAAGGAAATGCTTCTCTAATTTCTGTACAAATTACTGCTATAATAAATGAAAAATTAATCATCAGATTTTAATGAATTTAATTAAAACTTTCCGGTATTGACTTTCATCTTGGCTTACCAGCAGCAGAAGAATATACAGTATCTCGATTAACCTCGCCTCCATTTTCGCACAAACTTAAAGAAATAGCACATGACCCAAGAATTTTATACGTGTTATGTATGCTTTATATACGACCTCCTACATCAATAGCTTGGAAAGTTCGACACACAACCTCGTGGATGAAATTGAATGCAGTAATTTTAAATTATCCTCATTATTATTTAAATATGGTACATAATTCAGGAAATGTTATCGTTTTGTAGCACTATGAAAAATTATTTACAGAAAGTGAATACTTTCAATGATCCTGACCTTCATCAGATGGAACAAGTGGCAGCTTTAGGCATAACTAAAGCAAAAGATCTCGCTCGATTATTCTCTCTTTTCATTGAAGGAGAGATTGTTTCAAAAAATTTGATAAATTTGTATAAAATGCCAGAAATATCACGTGGCTTAGATAAAGTTGTACTAGCTCCATTACCCAAAGGATATGGCTTTATGTATGAACGACATCCATTCAAGCCCGTATGCTTTTCTTTCATATCAGCATGTTATTAGAAATTTAACAGCTTCATTAGAAAGTTTATCATAATTTGTATCAACTAAAATCTTAGACACGTTTTATGCTTAATTAAATAGTTATGCAAACATATAGATTGCTAATACCTGCAATTATATTTTCAAATACTAATAAAAAATTGAATATACAGGGTTGTTGGCTTGTTGGACATGCAGGTCTTGGTGGAAGCACAATCATGATGGATATAGAAGAAAATTTAGTAATCGCTTATGTAAGCAATGGTCTAAAATTGGGTACTGGAGAATTAACCCGAACTTATCGATTACTGCGAAATGCTGCTTTTTTATCAATAAAATGACAAAATGACTGAAATAAATGTGTAATTCTGTCAAAAACTGTATACTTTAACTACTGAATAATCTACATTTCTATCATTGGCAATACTAAAATACTTATTTTGATAGTAAAACCAAACTAATCATACTTAATATTTTTTTAACATTTTAAATGTGTTAATTACTAACCGTATACTAGTATGGCTACAATATTAATTTAAACTGTCACTGAAATTTATATAAATCGTCGTGAAATACAAACATATTTGAACAAAAGTAGTGAATAAAGTAAGAAAAATAGTCTTTAAGTTCATATATAACTTAAAGTTAAACTGTTAAATTGATGCTTAACTTTCAATTAACTCATATCATGAAAAATTTAATTATTGATGAATTTATTATTCCAACTTCATTTCCGCATTTTTTTAAAAATTTTCATTACATTTTGTAGTAATTATAAGTAAAAATAAGTGAAATATAATTAATTAGCTTTATTTATTTTTAAATAATTCACATAGTGCCATTGTAGTTTGATAAATCCATGAAATCAACATCATCAAAGTATTTTTGACGTAATGCATATTCTATTACGAGCAGATGAAGTAGAAGATATTGTTCTGGTTTCATTACAGCTTTATCACGTTGTGTCCTGACTCTTAGTACTGTATCTCGAACATCAACCAAAACATTGCCGTTTAATGTTTTTTCTGTATAATCCATTTTTCTACAACATATATCCAACACTGCTAATGTACCACTTCTACCAGCACCCGTCAAACAATGCACTAAGATTGGAGAACTGAAATTAATTACTAATAATAACTCATTCTTTATTGTATTAAGAAGAACTGAATGCTAAGTAAGAATAATACTTTTTTTTTTCCTTTTTTCTAAAAAAAATGAATTAACAAAAAATAACAGCTACCAAATCTTTCAAATAAAACTTACAAAGCTTTAAATTTTATAAAGCTTTTTATTCTCTTAATTTTACAACACATAAAAATTGTGTTTAAAACTGTATTTATAAAATCTCTAAATTTTTCACATTTGACAAATTTTTTAACCCAAAAATTATTGAATATATTAATGTAAGCTTACCGTGCATCCTTTAACCAACCAGTCTTTTGGGCTTCTTCGAGTAATAACTTTCGATTATAGTTAAGATCTGATATTAAATAAAGCATTTCAGTGGGTTTTTCTGGCGTTCCTTTGTTGTGCCATGTAAAAAAACTTATGTGAAGAATTTTTCGCTCTTGATCATTTCCTTTCTTTAACTACAATCTCTAATTATTCATTTATTAACATTGAAAATTCTATTTTACAATTTTCTATTCAAATTAATTTCATTTTTTATGAATTTCTCAATTGTTTTTCATTGATATTACTCGAATCACCTTAATAGTTTGGTTGCATAAAACCAAACTATGCAACTAAACTTAAAAAAAAAAAAAATTTTTTCAATTTCTACCATATTTTCCTGATAAATCATAGTCCAAAATGATTCTACCGTATTAACCATTGGTGATTGTGTTAGGATAAATTTTTTCAAATTTTATTACATTAAAAAATTTTGCTTATAAAATGGAAATTGAAACCTTGTATTTATAAATGTATAGATGATAGTATTATCAATAAAATTGCATAAATTTCTGATATGCAATTGAGAAGATGAAGCCATTTTCAGTAAAACCTTTAAAATTGTTGCTTCATATGCTTCACGAATCTGTTGTGATCCACAGTATCGTATTGAGTAAGGTCCAAATGTGGCAATATCTGATCGCTTGATAGGCATATACATAAATGTTTTTGATGAATGCATACTTGTCATTGAAACAATTTCTACCACATTTTCCTGATAAATCATAGTCCAAAATGATTCTACCGTATTAACCATTGGTGATTGTGTTAGGATAAATTTTCTTTCTTCTCGAAATCCATCTACGTAATTTGCGTTTATGTAATCATGCGGTTCTGTGGCATGCCTATAGCTACTATTTCATGCCCCAAATTTTTGATAAACATATTTAAGCTCAAGTATTTTTCTCAAAATCTTTCAAATTTTAACATTTTTATATGAATTTTATAGCATTATGAAAAAAGGAATGACTGTGGAAAATAAAAGCATTTAGAAAGGAAAACTAGTCAATTATTAAAAAATTACTAACTGAACTTTTACTCTAGTCTGATCTAGACAACGAATATCTTTATAACGATTAAGATCTGCATGCTGTTCACAAATGTCTGATGTGTCCTTAGTATCCTTAGAAATAACGGTAGCATAGTCAAAGAACAAACTGTAAACATTCATGGAACATATTCGACGTGTGAAACTGCTTAACGTGATTGCATCCCCAACATCATGTAAAAACTTTTCTGGTTTGACACTAAACCTGAAGGTTGTGTATAGAGAAAAATTTTTTAACAAACACTCAAAAATAAAATTTTATTCTGACACTTTCAGAATTTTACTCTTTCATGTTGATATACGTATAGTCACGTATAGAGTCACTTGACTTGAATAGACCCAAAAAATTTTATAATAGTTTAGTTCAGTCATGTTGCACATACTAGCAGTCAATCAAATCTTCGTGGCCACTTAATTACTTCATACTTCAACTTAAACAGTATTATCATCATATAGACTAATACTGCAGTTGAAATGGAAAACATTTGTATTATCTTAAAATTTGAGTGCATATGTGCAGCACGTCTCATTTTAATGTTCATTTCGTCCACAATGTTCACTGTCAACAATTAATTCATGCAAACTGACAAAATTTATTTTTTTCTGAATACAATCAAAACTAATGCGATTCAAGCTGATATTTGTAACATAGTACACATGATTGAATAATACATACCTTTATAATTCGCAAAATTAACTTAGTGATCCGAAATTTCTCACTTTATTGCAATCATTTAAAACACAATGCAAGCAGTAATAAAAGTAAGTAATGTTATTAATATGAATTATGTAGTTTAAGAAGAATAAATATGTAAATAACATGTTATTTTGTATTTGAAAATTTTCCACGCATTGTGAATGAACGAGCCTTGAAGTTGTAGCAGACATTGGAGCAGTTAAAGATGAAATTGCTTTGGAGCTATTTGATTTTTCTAAGTTATTTGATTGTTGCAGTTGCGAAGTGCCCATTCACACGTGTAAATGAAAGAGAGCACTTTTTTAACCACAATTTCCACTGGAACTACACTAAACCAAAATGAATACAAATTACTATTTTCCATTTATTTTATCTATTTCTTGTAATATGCAAATTATAGACATAAAATTAATAAAATTTAAATATTTAGCTCATAATTTCATTCCACCACCAACTTTTGTAACTTTACAGAATTAAAAGTCAAGCCTACAAGAATTGTATAGTAAAATTTTTGTATAAGTTATCAATCAGTGATAAAATTTTAATCCTCCAGTCTTCCTTAAGTATTGTTACTAATGAGAGATTAAGAACTTTGATGACTATAAGTAGCTGTAAAATTTTTTAATTTTATTTACTAATTTCCATTACTGAAACAATAATTACGTTAAACACTAAATAAAACATTGAAAATAAATGCAAACTTTTGTGTGAGATTTTGCTGAATTATTCTGACAATGCCAATGTCACTCAAGAAATTTAATTTCGGAATACAAAACAATACAGAACGGTCTTTCTAAAAATATTCATGCTATTTTAATATTCTGATTCTTCGTTCCGATTATAATTGTCGTTAAAATTAAAATTATGCTTATCAGTGATAATTTCAAAAAGATAAGATTCAAGCGTGAAAAAAGTACACGACAAGTTTATAGTATATGTTTTATAATATTTTGTATCTTAGATGCAATACATATATATCATTCATTTGATGCTGTGTCTCTCAACATATATTGCTACTTCAAACTGTGTCGATACTGAATGTCTCAGTTTTATTTGCATCAATTATAAACACATTGAAAATGATAACTTAAATTCCAAGCGAATTCAACTTCATCCTTTATAGCCAATCTCCATTTCAGCGCAAACAATCTCACATCAAAAACAAAAATTGCATTTACATAATGATAAATTTTTCAGTTCAAAGTTCAACAAAATTTTGTTAGATATTGACACAAAAAGTTAATGTTAATATTTTAGCATGAGAAATCTTTGCTTTAGATTTCATACATACAATCTTCTAATAATTTTTTGTTTCAAATAAAAGTCATTTAATGCGATTTTTTAGTGAAATAGTTAAAGACAGTACGCTTATTCTATTTTTTTGTGATTACAAAAATAGGGCAATCATTGCAGATAATATAGTGATAAAAGAAGCAGCACGGAAAATTGTACAAAAATATAGTGGAAAGTGAGATAATATAAATTGTGCATAACGTTGTTGTTATTGAAGGTTCATATACAGATTGCCAAAAATTTTTGTAATGGACGTTTAGTTGTAAAGTATATAGTACGAAGAGTCACGGAAGTGTCAAGAATAGGACGCAGGATTGATATTATTTCTGTTGATAAATTGATTTAGGTAAATAAATATACATGTTGCACAGTTAGCGATAAGAATCTAGACTTTTTTGTCAATTTTTCAAGTTGCTTTCGCTATGATTTTTTCTACTATTTATCAGGTGAAGGATGTTTGTTTCGTTTTATTCTTTGTGCATCTCTAACTTATTATTTGTAATCGTTGAATCAGATCTGAGTATTGGACTGCTGAAAAAGACAGGAAATAGTCCGAAACCAAATGGCTATGGTAATCGACCACGTGGAGTGCCCTTTTCACGTTGGTTTTTATAAATGTTTATCAAAATACTATTACTGCTCAAAGGAATTGCTCTATTATCATGGTTTTTAAGCACTGTATTTGTTTAAATAATTTTTAAATTTAGATGTTATACTTTAAAGAGACCGCATAAATTTTCTTGCTATTAATATGAGATTATTCGGTGAGAATTTATATAACTCACATTTTTGCTGCATATGGCATAATTGAATAATTTTAGTACAACAAGTCGTAATCATATAAAAACTAATTATTTATGTTGTAAAAATTTTTCTAGGTGGACCTTTCTATACTACGGGTGAAGTATTTGCTTGCATAGACAACTCAAAAGCGATACCGTTTTCTCAAGTTAATGATAATTATTGTGATTGTCAAGATGGTAGTGATGAACCAGGTCAGTTTAAAGCTGAATTTTAAATCCGTAGAAAGGTATGGGAAGCGTTTTACTTCACCAAACTTCAAATCTAATGCATTATAAATATCTCATTATTAACTTGTATTATTTATTTAGCTTGTAGTTCTCACAGTTGATAGAAAATTTGTGAAAAATTGTTAGTGAGAGCTGCTGCTTTGTATAATTTACTTGACCAGCAATTTAAACGTTTGTACATCAGTTGTGTTCTTCAGAATGTTTAAGATGTTTTTGACGAGTATAATTGGTTTAGGAACATCTGCCTGTCCTAATGGTAAATTCCATTGTTTAAATCGTGGTTTTCTAGCTGAAGATATACCATCGAGTCGAGTTAATGATCAGATATGTGGTTGGTTAATTTTTAGACAAATAAGTTAATTTCATTAGCCAGCAGCAGCAAAAGTTAGACAAGAAGTATTGTATTCTATTAATTTCGTTTACTTTTTGTCATACTCAGGTCTTTATATATGACCGTTTCCAAATTTAGTTTTTTCGAAAATCGATTTGTCATTTTTGATATACTGTCAAAGGATTCCTCCATTCAAAAACAAGACATTTTCTTTGATTGCATTTGCGTCTAGATTGTTGTGATGGAAGCGATGAATGGGATGGTGCAGTTGATTGTCCTAACGTCTGTCATGAATTAGGAGCAAAATATCAGGAAAACCTACGTCAGAAAATTGAATTAGCGAAAAGGGTAGTGTAGTTTTTAGATTAGATTTTTTTTGCTTCTCTGGTGCTCTGTTTGATTTTACACGCGTACTGCGTTCTAACTTGCTCAAATTTTTTGTTCCTAATTGTATTTTCAGGGTTTTATAAAACGAATGGCATTGGTTTCAGCAGGGCAGGAATTAAAAACAGAAAAATTGAAGCAACTGGAAACTTTAAGAATTGATTTTGAGAATATGAAAAAATTGAAAGCAGAAGCTCAGAAAAAGCTAGATGAAATGGTACATCTGGAATCAGAAGCAAGGAAAAAACATGAAGAAACTTGGGAAGGTATAGTTCTGTTTAATAAATTTTTAAATAAAACTGTAAAGAAACGAAACTTTTGTTATTTTGATTTCCACTTATTTTGAATGGAGATGGTCTTGTTCAGTTTTAAACTATTTACTAATATTGTAATGCATCTAAATTCTTTATACTATTGTCATTGTTTCTGATTGTTTGAAAATTGTTATGGTA
The DNA here is from genome assembly GCA_900618365.1 of Thelazia callipaeda. NCBI lineage: Eukaryota > Metazoa > Nematoda > Chromadorea > Rhabditida > Thelaziidae > Thelazia > Thelazia callipaeda. The sequence continues at coordinate 126,517 of UYYF01004294.1, read as the reverse complement.
GGGAAACATGTAGGGTGGCTTGAAATGTATCCTGTTTGAAGAAATAAAAACACCAGTATAAGACTCATACTAAAATAATAAATTAGTTGGCCTAATGGCAATAATAGATACTTTAGTTCAATTTACAGAAGAAAAAAAGAAGCTAAAACGAAATTATGCTCAAGTACTGTTCGATGCATTGGATCTTAATAAAGATGGAAAGTACGGATTCTTGTTATTACTTACTTGTTGAAGCTCAAATAATAATACAGAAAGCATTTTAACATCAAGTTCTACCTTTTGTACGAATTACTTTTGGCTTACAATCCCATATTGACTGTGAAGATTAGATGAATTTTCGGATTTTTTTCAGGATTACGTTGGAAGAACTACGATCGTTCAGAGTATTTGACACTAATAATGATAACATAATTTCTGATGACGAAATAAAGGTTTTTTTTTTCTTAATTAAGTTAGTATCTCTCAGACCATTTTATCTAGCAAGAAATATCACATATTAGAAATCGTTCTTGAAGAAAAACCTTTTTCTTCCAAACTTTTATTCATTTTTTTCTATAGTTTTTAGGATATTGGAACATGACTAGAAATCATGTTTTTTGCTTTTTGTGACTTAGTTATTTATAGTATGTTCTACCGGATGAAAAGGAGGAGTGTGATTTTGAAGTATTTTTCGAAAGTGTTTACGATAATGTGCATCATCATTTTGAAAAGTCAAAAGAAAATGAGAAGAACGAAGAGGAAAATATTGATCTCTCCCCTTCATCTTCACCTGTGGAAACAGTAGTCACAGGTATTCACTATTTAATCGATATTGAAATCCCGAAAGTATGGTATATAGTGGGAAAGGTCTCGATTTATTATTTCATAAGTGAATACTGCAAACACTGAAGGCTGAAGGTGATGTCAGCAATAATTACATAAAATTAGAAAAAGAAAACTTATCCAGATATCTTAAATTATTATTTGAGCTTTTTTTTTTCAACCGGATATTATTAAAGGACTTGTAAAAGTATACTAGCACAAATTGCATCCTTTTTTGCTCTCTGTAATGAATTGTTTGTGTAAGTTTAGATTCACCCGATAATGATGCTTTGAAGCAGGTACTTGAAGAGAAGTCGGAAACAGTTGATGATCTCAGCAAGAACATTCCTGTAATTCCAAACCTTGATTTAGATAGACCAGTCTTTGATGCAGAAACAGAAAGAATAATCAAAGGTCTTTTACTCACAGTTTGTTGAAATTCTTTAGTCGAAAGGCGTCTAATATGAAACTTAAAACCTTGAAAAATAGTCGTTTTTAGAGGCGGATGATGCAAGGAAGGAATATGAAGATGTTGATAAACGCTATATGGATCTTGACTCTTCTATCAAGTACAAGATTACTTCTAAAAACAGTATTAAAAAAAGTGGTGAAGGTGATTGAATAGTGGATAAAAAGTGGGAGAAGTAGGGAAGGTAGACATTTGCAGTGGCGCAAATGCAAAAGGACAAATTACGGGTTGCCTATTAATGGTTAATTAACCTTGCATGTAGAATGTTTTTCATAGGGACTCGGAGCAGTATACAAAAGATGATTTTGGTGATGACTTGGCTTGGGCTACTCTAAAAGGGAGATGTTTTGAATTGGAAGAAAATGAATATTTGTACAAGCTCTGTTTATTCGACAAAGCCACTCAGAAGAGCAAGAACAGTCATATTGAGACAGATCTAGGGTATTATTCAAATCATTTAAAAATTGCCATCTTTTCGACGTTTTATGGTATTCATGGTCACAACTTTCGATAAAATCTGTTACGACGGTAGCAATTTAATAATCAGCATCTCATATTGCTCTGTAAATGAGAAATCTGTTTTTTTTTCCATCACACGCGTTACCGTTGTATCTTGGCTGATGCAGCCATTTATAAGCACAAAGCTGTAATCTGTTTATTTTTTCAAATTTTTGTATCTTTTTTAAGTCCTACATGACTTATGCGCAGAAATAGAGTCATAGTTATTCTTACTTCTCGTACAACTTATTACGTTTCTTTCATGAATTCTTGTTTTTACTGCAGACAGTGGAGTGGATGGACTGGAACAGAACTGAATAAGTTTGAGTTTCAAGTCTACCAGAAAGGGACGCCATGCTGGAATGGACCGGACCGGTCAACAAAAGTAGTTGTTGAATGTGGAGAAGAGACTGAGTTGGTAGAAGCATCAGAACCCAGCAAATGTGAATATCTATTTACATTGCGTTCTCCAGCTGCATGTCCGGACCCTGCTAATATCACTGACGAGCACGAAGAACTTTGAATGTTGGTCCTTATAAATATTGAATTCGAAAATAAAATTCGAAGTGGTGACTTCATATTTTATTCTCTTTTTTCTGTGAACTAAATGTAGTGGATTTCTTGCTATATTTCTGCAGGAGTGTCGTAATTCCATCTCTATAGTCCTATGATGACTAGAAAAGTTTGGAACTAACAGAAATCGGCCGCTTTAGATTTCTGATTAATTTATGGTATGGGTTTTGTTATCATGGATGTTCTTTTTTGTTGGTCTTTTTACGAAAAACTACGATTTGCAATCTCGCAGTTTTTATATTTTTTTGTTGCTTTCTATGTAGCAACATTGAGCATGACATTATTTCAGAATTTTGTAATTTATAAATGCAATCAAATAAAGAGTAGTTAAATATACAAAATCACATCTCTTGCAGTGGTTCTACACCTAGCAAATGCATACCACTGTTCAAAATTTTCCTAGCTGTAGACAATAACAATAACCTCGGTAGGGCTATATTTGGCGCTTCACCTGACACTCGAAGAACAGAAGAAGCGGCGCCGACAAGATTTGCTAACTGCAATAAATATACGGCCAGACGACATGGTTGCATTTCATTATAGCTGTCGTATAGGGCATCTGGAAAAGCCTTAAATTGTTTCAAAAGCTGCGAAGTCGCTTCATTTGTTTCAAATTCGTCTTCAAATTGTTGCAATAAATTTTGCATCAAAATATGATTCCGTCTCTCGATTGAAGTTAGACGGCTGTGCTTTGTCTGAAATCTCTATTCTACAAATAAAAGACAGAAGGCCTCGAAATGTTATTCATTTGATATAATGAGAGCTCCTGACAGAAAGTTTTTATCGTTTTGTCAAGTATTAGGAGATCACTAAACTAATGCAAATTAAAAATCAAAAGAACAAAGTGTGGAGGTAGATAAATGAGAATTTGAAGAAATGATTTAAGTTTCGATTTAAAAATTCACAATAAATTACCTGTAATAAGAGTGCATTATTCTGATTCATTTGATATGCTTTGTCGAAAGAAAATGTGTATTCGCTATTTCGTGCTCTCTTGAGATCATCAACTATCATTGTTGCGAGTGATAACTTATATGCAACATCTCAAAAAGGAATATTTTTTAACCAACTGTAATGTTACAATGAGACTACTGCTTTAAAAACTTACGCGGGATTTCTTCTGGACAAATTTTCATTGTTTTTGATCTGCAGATGAATGATTTGGCGAGTTCAGATCCCTGATTCAATATTGTACTTACAACTTGGGAGTTTCCTCGTCTATGCAATCGCAAATAATTACAGAAGAAAATACAGGACTAAATTACTATGGCAGTTTTCTATGAAGCTAAGAAGACAATACGGGACAGATATCACCTTGTGGAAAGCCCTTTTACACGGCCAAATGAGACATGGTGAACTTTGTCGCTGAGATCTTTCTTCCCTACAGCAGTCAGAAGATGCTTCAAGTTGGTGAAATGTTGTTGCTGAGAATGGTCGACCACATATAGATACTCATCGGCTGCGTATAGCTGTTCTCGTAACAAAATTGATGCTAGATCTCTTAATTGGTAACATGAAAGTTGCGATAACACATTTCTCATAAGCAGTCTTAGAGAAGGAGGAGAAGTAAATGACTGTTAAGAAAGTTTGCACTTAATATAAATTTAATTGCATTTACATAAGAAATAAAACCACCTCGATAAATAAAGAGTGGTATTATTAGATTTCCTAATGACAATTGGCATAGACTCCTTTATGCCGCGAACTACAACAACTCCATCATCGTCATATTCTGCTTGTCCCTTATCTAACATGCCATTAATTAACTGATGAGCAGAGGCGACAAAGTCCGACTCAAAATACTCCACATCCATCGTAAAATTGATGCGTCTGAAGTTTTATTCTGTATTTAACTAGTTAGGTTTTGATAAAGCCAATCACCGCATAAACACATCCATCAGAAATGATGCTTTTTCGACGCAAATGACTTCCCCAGCTCTTCTGTCCAAATTAATTTCTAAAGACGCCCCTTATTTTCTCGTAAAATACTACTCACGATAACCACTCATACACCTGTATTAGCTTATAACAGAATTTTTGCGCCTAGACATTTAAAGATAAACTGAAAAGAATTAAAAAATGCAAAAACCAGGACACCTATAAAAATGTTGTAAGTATTCATACGATAACCGTCGTGTATTTTGCCAGAATAATAAGTGCTCATTAATTTCTCCATTCAATAACGCACTTTCCATACTAGAAAGAATGTTATTAGCTTTCTGTCGGAAACCAGCAGAGTCTTCCGCCAGTTTGTTTGCTTCAACGTAGCATTTAGCCAAAAGAGACGTTTTCTGTTCATTAGTCAAACGAGACCATTCCTTAAACAAGAGGTAGCCTCAAATTACTAAATATGCTTAAAATTTTTTATATGCGCGAATTTAGAGCTTGTATTTACTTCATAAGCGGGTTTCATCGTGGGCCAGTGTGCAGCGATAAGTGCAAACTGAAGTCCCCAATCACCAATATAGTTGATGGAAGTGACTTTATTCCCAGCAGTTCGATTTATTTCACTGATGTAACGGCCAATAATGCTAGATCTACAAAGAAAAAATTCTGAAACTATTTTCACACAAAAGACACTTTAAAGATGTAGTCATTTCTCGTTTGTTCAAAGTAAATAAAAGACTTGCAAATAAGTAAAATTCTGCTTTTTATCTTTGAATATACATGAAAATCATTCAGCCTAGAAGCGTTTTATTTCAACAGCTTATGATATTTAGTGAAAGTACTCCTGATATAAAAACTAATTTTAAAAAATATCATTTTTAACATGTTTCAAGCGAGGTTTTATATTTGACTGCTTCAAACTAAGACAGATACCACTATAAGTCAGATTATTTACAAAAAATTTGGACAGCGCAATATCAAAAATTTTTGACAAATATAAAACTGGTACCTGAAGTTACCAACGTGGAACTGTTTAACAATATTGGGTGAAGAATAATCAATAACGACAGATTTCTTGTGCGTAATACGTTCCTGAAGTAACGCTGCTGCTGGATTTTCATGACGCCATAGATTGTACACAAATTTTCTCATAGATAATTTGGTTTAGTAAAGCTTCTCACCGTCTCGTAATGGTACGAGCAGTCAAATTACTTGGAATATAAAACGGACAATACCTGAAACAACAGGTTACGATCACTTGGGGAAAATCACAAATACCAACACTAAGAATGATATTTATCCTGTTACCACTCCTGCATCAAATGCTGGAATACTTCCTTTTGAAAGAGTAATAATCAACTAACTTGTGATACCGAATATTCTCTTAAAGTCATCTCAAAATTAATTGAGAACTGCAACAATCTACAGGGAAATTTATTTTTATCCTTCCAGCTTTTTAAAAAGTATAATGGTCATTACTACACTACAAAAGAAAACTAATTATCCTAATTAGCGCTGAACGGAACAATAAAAATATTAACCTGCATTCATCTAAAAATGAATAATTTGCATTTATTCTCATATAATTTCATGTCCTCTATTCATTCGAGATGACATGAAGACAGATGAGAACTACAGAAAGCTTTAAATTAATCCACCCTAGCATCCCCAGAATGTTTTGACATATTTCATATGAAATGATGCAAATAGATTTTATGACGATATAATGTTCATGGAAATGATGTAAATACACTTCATGGCGATTTTTAATAACATATATTAACTTTCAAGACAGTACTTAGCAAAAAGTCTTGCCAAACCACCTTGCTGCTTGCAGCATAATTTCAATATATATGAAATAATTGATCTTTTCAATGTTCTCTCTAGTAAACATGAATTTTTTCAACACTGATATTCTGGTCACAAAACTATACAGTTTTTCTTAATAGTAAAAACAACTGCAACTACAAAATTAATGTAACCATTTCAACAAACTTAAAATATCTAATCAAAATACGACAATAATACGAATAGTTAAATTTACTCCAGCTAACGCCACGAATTATGGTTATATACAATACAGGATAAAAATTGATGGGATGTATAGTATTTTATGTTCTTCATGCGTTAAACTGTTGGGTAAAGCAGAGCTCCAAATTTCTGAATATCGAAAAAATATTAAAAGATTACAAGCTTTTATAAAATTAAAAAACGTCAGTCATAAGTAGAGAATAAATCCGCTTATTACTGAAATACTGTATACAGTAATATAATGTAGTTTTTAAGCAATTGCTGTAAACAAAGCCCTAATTTTAAAAAAATTCTAATTCTTGAGAAAATATAATTTAAAGAAAAAATCAATAGATGGACAAGAAATGAAACCGTTTTTCGCAAGAGCGGACCAATAAAGACATCATTGTACATAAACATTCCAAAAACCAGAGAAGCAAAACCGAGTAACTGAAAGCAAACGCAAACGCTATGAGCCTCAGCCTTTTCTACTCAATAATAAAAAGTGATTCATACCATGATTTTGAGATTCAAACATGAATCTAACCAATTTGATCAGCCAAAAATAATGCTTTTATTATGTTGGCAAAAATTTGCAAATAGTACAGAAACAAAACTTTACTTGAAGTGGTATGAAATTGCTGTGAAAAAGTGGTATTGACACAGCCCATATTATTATGGTACGTATACTATCTAACACCATTCGAGTCGTCGCATCCATATATTTTGTAACTGAGACACCAGAAAAGTTGAAGAATGCAATACTGAAAATGAATAAAGTGCAAACTAATTGGAAATGCGTCACAAAATTTTCTCCAATATCCTTAAAAATCCTCTGCTATATTCTCCCACATATTTTATTTAATAACATCAGATTCTATATTAAAAGGCTCTTTCAAAATCAAATTGCAGAGAAATGATATATATTCAGAGCATTTATTATGCCACAAACTTGATTAACCTTATAAGAGTAAGAGAAAGTGCAGCAACCAATTCTCCACTGTCCCGCATTTCTTGAAAAGCATCCAAAGCATCTTCAAGACGATTTTCTGGTGAATTTGAAAACATTGGAGGCACGTGAATGAAAAACATAGGAACCATCAGTATACTAAGAATCAGGAAGCCAAATATACCTTAAAAGTAATAATCACCTCAAGTAGAAAAAATTTACAGTACGTTCATTTAAATTATATATATGCTACTTTCTTGCAAGTAGATATAAAACTGCTGAAATTTGTAATTTCAAAACAGAATGGATGATAGTTTTTGAAACATGAACTTTTATGAGTTTTAAAATGTACAACTGTCCACACATATTACCCTCTAAACCAACAGCTAGCAGCGCTGGGCAGTTAAAATCTGATAACAGTTTCTGTTCAACGACTACTTGAACGGCAACAATAATCTGCGAAAAAATTACCAAAATATCACCTGAAAGATAGAAAATATATACGAGTTGGACTGTTTTTATAACCACATATTTCCTTTTTGAAATAATTCAAAAACTAAAGCGGAATTGGCAAGGAAATCATGAAAAAATGAACTCGCAACGTTGCTTTCTGAAACACAACACACCAACTAAAACTGATTTTTTTTCTGATCCTTCTGCTTCATGTGTGAACAAAATATCGGCAACACCAACAATCACTAAGCCAACTACCACCATAAGTATTCCAAGCCATTGATAAAGCCTTAATTTCATGCGCAAACATATCACAGAAAAGAATCCCGTGAAGATAATCACAGCACCTAATAATAATCAATTCTTTTCAGCGATTGATAGCAAAATTATGTGCTTAGAAAATCTCGTCTAATCTTCTTAATTACATTTTTTCTAGCAATTAAAAACAATGATATTTACTTGTAGTAATGTGTACCTGAAAAGCTATTTTTTCTGTTTTATTAAACAAACTTCAAAAGTTTTAGTAATGAGAACAAACGAACCCCTCAACATTTGAGAAGACGCTGCACTTGTTAAAGTCAGTCCAACATACAGTAACGATGTAGCAAAAACATCACAAAATGCTGGTGCAGCAAAAAGAAAATAGTTGAAATGTGGAATCTGTGGAATCTCAAGACGGTCACTTTGTAATGATACATCATTCTCGGCAGACACACTTTCACCCGTCTTTTCTAAACTAGTTTTTAAGCCGTCAGCTTCTTCATATACTTGACATTCTTTTTTTGCACCATTTAACATTTTCTTTTGACGTCTTTTCCCAAAATATCGCTGGACAAAGAGAACTACGAAAAAAACTACACCACAGCACATTTCACCAACAAACATCACAGTCGCCTAAAAACAATGTATTACAAAACACTACAATATTGACAAATTTCACGAATCATATAAATAGCTACTGCAATTATTTTTTGCTATGTCTATATATTAAGCTAAATGTAATACAAACGGGAAGGTATGCGAATGAGCTGTAGTACAACACTTTTTCAATACTCATCAGATATGAAAATGCAGATTTACTTGAAATTTGCATGAAATTACCTGGAAAAAGGGATGATTAAAATATCGTCCATTTATATTAATTCTATCGGCCCACCTGCAAATTTATTCTGCCATAGTCATAAGAACTCTCGAGATTTGATTTTTCATATAAAAATATCACTAGCACTCAGCTACTTCATTTATATGCTCAATTATTTAAAAATTTAAAATTCGTGAAGTTTTCGACCATACCGTAATTTTTAGGAGTAAAAATAAAGCTACTTTAGCAAATACACGAATGAATGATCGCTATGGTTATTTCCGAAAAGCAAATTCAATTACGGTTAAAAACAAACTTGGCCGCTAGAGTATTAACAGAACCAGTGATCACGAGCATCACACAAATGATAATTCGTAAAAATCTCATTGCCGGATCAAAAGTTTCATTGTTTGCTATTAAAGCTGCTTCATTCACTTTTTCTTCCTCACTGACTACATCATCTCCAACAAAATATGCCTTTTTGTTGTTGGGTGTTTCATCAATCGACTTTTTATCCATTTCTGAAAATGACTAGAATTGATTATCAGGAACAAAAACTACAATCTTTAATTTCTAGATAATCGCCATATTAGTGAAAATAAAAGTGCAAATAGTACACGGAAATGTCAAAATATAAACTTGAGTAATACCAGAAATATTCATAGAGATAATTCTTCAGAATTCTATCTTCCTTACGTGCTCATCTATTGAACTTTACAATTTAAAAACCACAGAAAGTAATGAATCACAATTAATCTATGACCAAGAAGCACAAAAAAGAATTATAATAATCTAGTCAAATTAAGGGTTCACAGTGATAATCTTAGTAATTGATTATAAACCCAAAAAAAGTCGACAAAACAACTCTCCAATCAAGATGCTGAGTTAAAGGCAAGCTGGAACAAACAAAGTAGCTCGATTCTTATCTATTCTTAACAGTCTTACCTTTTTTTTCTTTTCAAAATGCTCATTGCAGTGTACTGCAAAGGACCATCGAAAACTTTGAATGTGATTTCAAATCACACACAGCGGAGACACAGATCACAGTTTATTACCATAGTTTATATACCATTTTTACTACTCCTGAAATATGTTATTTATAAAAAAACATGGGAAATATTTCAAGAAATTTGGCAGATAACACAACATCCTTTCTGCAAACATATTCTGATACGAGCATCTTTTTGGCAAAGACATTCCAATAATTTTTTCCTTCCTCTTGTATAATATTTCTACATTCAACCTGAATCCATATGAGCAAATTTTCAGACTTCTCGATTTTCCAACTCAAAGGGTTAAAACAGTTGCATAGGATATTTTACCAAAAATTAAAATAAAAAATAATATTAGAGTACTTGGTTATTCACTGATAACGCAATGCTGATAAGTAACTTGTGTGCGGTCATAACACGTGGAATTACGAAAGATGCCTTCGTGAAGGGCTTTCACAACAATCAAACAGACGGTAATGACAACATAATAATGTAAACAGCGCATAAGTATAACTGATTGAGAAAGGGAATGAAAAGACATTTGGACCAAACATCAGGGAGAAAAATTTTCTTAGGTGGAAAGAAACTATTTTTTAGTACTGTAAATTTACTTAATTTATTGTAAAGATGTCCTTATCAGTAGTGTTGATTAGAAAGTGATTTTTCTATCATTTAAATAATTCAATTTTTTAAACTGTAGTCGAAATGAAGAAGATATACATAAATAAAGAGAAAAAACCTCGTCATATCATATTTGAAAATAAGTTTCAATAGAAAAAGCTGGCCTACCTCTATACAAAAATCAACTTTGAAATGTGAGAGCATGATTGACAAGATTCGCGACATTGATGGTCATTTGAATCGCATAAAACATTGATAACCATGTTTTATAGCTCATCAAAAACTGAAATAAATTTCATTTATACGTCATATAAAGTACTGCAGACATTAACATAGAAACACTATTTCATATCAATCTTGCAAAAAATGTAACGCAATCAATCGAAAAATCATACCAATTCCCAGACATCCAGCATCTCGTGAACTTGGTAAATGCTGATAGTAAAAACATAGGATACCATGCTTCTCTGACTTAAAAATATCAAGTGAGATATAGTACCAGATCCTGTATTCCAGAAAATCTGTTGAAGTTTGGCGCTCCAAAAACTTGTTTTTGTTAACATCTACAAAAATATAACTTCAAAGAGCATCCCCATCCAAGAAATAAACAAAACTTCAAAATAGTACTCGAAACTCGCATCTCACTCGTCTTATTACTATATTTTATAATGACGAATATCATTAAGTGAAATGTTAGCTTACAACTATGAGTACTTCAGGAAACCTATATTTTGCAGAATAAATAAAAGGCCAACACAAAACACACTGCGGAGAATCGAAGAACAAGATTACTGAAATATTTCACTTTGCTACGCACTGTTTGAAAAAAACTGAAAGTCACTAAACACTGTAAAATATAGAACATTAGCAAGTTTCAAATATTATGCACCAGACAGAGAAACAAAAAATTTATCGGTTTAGAAATTAGAAGTGATTATATACATCAACATATTTTTACATCAAATTTTAAAAGTCATTAGACAATGAAAAACTATTAGTCAGCACTATTTTGAACTAGTATGGCGCGATCATCAGCATAAAGATCAGTTCCACAGAATGATATACAGCAACCTGCCAGACGATTATTGGATATACGTGGTAATATCTGAAAATTCAAAAACTTTGGAAAAATAAAAAATCTCTCCCATCATTAAATAATAATAAAGTTGCAAATGAAGAGCGCAATGTTTCGAATAAAAATGAAAAAAAAAAGTTCATTTTAAAACTGATACCAAACATACATTTAAACGGAAAAATGGTCCAAAGTAGAGATCGTTGTAAATAAAAATCCCAAATATGAGCAATGCGAACCCAAGCAACTAAAAAATTACAATAAAAAGAGGGAATGAAAAGTTCAACGACAGACAAAATTTATGTGGAAAATTAGAACACGTATCTATACCTGCAGGGGAATAAAACGTTCTCCAAACAGTGGAATAGAAATCAACCAAATAAATAATGTCCGAATGCCATCAAGTACTATCCTGGTTGTTGCTGAGAGCTCTTTGGTCACAGATACACCAGCGAAATTGAAAAATGCAATGCTGAAAAAACGTTTTTATTCGAAAAATCAGTTTCCAAGTACTATATAATTGTATATCACAGAATTACATTTGCAGTTTACAGATATAAAATGGTGCAAAAGGCAGAATTACTTAGTGCATTGAAATTAATCCTTGTAAATGCTTTTTGCGATTTTTTATCTGCGATATAAAAAATCCTGCTGGACATGACTAAAAAATAAAGTCCTTGCATGAAGGAGAGCTGACTAGAACAAACAATCTCATTTAACACAATAATCCAATTTACTGAGGCTAGATGAAGGAAAAAAAAATTTTGAATACATACTAAAATAAATTTACTGCTGACATGAAATAAAGAAAAAGAGCACTGGTATTATCAACTAACCTAATAGAAGTGAGCAATAAAGCAATTCCAATCCAAGGATTGGCCTGTATATCTCTTAAAGCTTCAAAAATATCTTCAAGCCGATGATGTGGATTTGTAGAGAAAGTGGATGGTACATGTAGATAGTACAACGGAGTAAGCAGAAGTGCTAGAATTGTTAAGCCAAAAAAGCCTAAAATTTTATAAATTAAAAATAGCATTTGGAAAATAAAGTGAATACATCATCATACCATATAATGAACTGTTCATTTTAATACATATAGAGCAGCGAAAATGCCAAAATAGGATTCAGTGCCACAATCAATAATGCAGAAAAGAAGATTTACCTTCGTGTAACACTGATTTGATTATATATATGTATATACTGAAATTAGCAAAACTGCTAATCCTAAATTAATATAAGTAAATTTGGATGACTAACCTTCTAAACCCACCACCAGTAAAGGTGGTGCACTAAATTCCTGCATAATTTTTTGCTCTACAACCATCTGAACTGCGACGATAATCTGCGCAGTTACAATCAATAAATCACCTGATAAAGTAAAAAATTATGAGCTCTAGAATTCTGAAACATCGTTTATCTTCGTTACAGTACATATTACTAGATATTTTCTGATTCAAGAAAATTAAGTGCTAAGTAATGACTAATAAAGTACAAAAGGATTCCAGCTTTTTTGAGTACTTTCATGTGAACTTAACATGCAAAAACCATCGGTACAGAATAACACCTGTAAGTGAAATTCAGGACAGAAACAAATCAGAACTGCACAGCTTTCAATTCAAAGTAAATTCTTGAAAAGTGTACAGATGAAAACCTGTTATGATTCCATTTAAATCATCCAAAGGATTGTTGTCAAAAATAATGTTGCTCGCTCCAACAATAACAAGACCCACAGTAATAAAACCCATACCAAGCCAACGAAAACCTTGCAAATATGATCCCAAGAAGGCAACAGAGAACAAACCAGTGAATAATATTACAGCGCCTAAAGCTAGTGAAATTAATACTCAATGAAGAAGAGTCCCGTTATGAACAAAGCCTTATCAATATGTAAGATATACATCCACTGCAAAAGTTTCATGAAAAAAATTTAAACAGAAAACTAATCTCTAAGCATCTGAAACGATGAAGCCTGTGTGAGACTGAGACCAATTAGCATAATGGAAGTCGCAAGAACATCACAAAATGCTGGTGCAGCAAACACCCAAAAATTTAATTTTGGAAATATTTGCTCAGAAATTGATCTTCTACTAAGAATATTACTGCTACTATCATCGATTTCTGATACTGTCTCCTGGTGTCGGCGAATTTCCAAGTAACGTTTAATAATAAATACGAATAAACAAGACAATTCGCCCAGAAACATGCAGATTGACTGAAAAAGTTATCAAATTATTAATTTCAAAAAAAAAACGATTAAATTGAGATAAATCTCAATTTTTGACATTTTTCGACAACAAAATATAATTTGCATATTTGTTAACTACTTTATTTTATAGCTGAGTTTGAGTCTTAAATTTGAATGTTCAATGAAAATAGAAAAATAGCGCACTTTATACATGGAAAAAAATAAAATACATAATAGTAAAAATGTATCATAACTGCCAAACTTTATTTCCAAAAATAATTGAGAACACATAGAGCAAATAACTAAGCAAGTTCAGCAAAGTATATATAAAGTTTTTAAAGTCGGTGTACATACCTGAACGAATGGATGATTGAACCGCTTATTATTCACTACTAAGTTATCTGCCCATCTAGAAGAAAATATTATATACAGTAAACAAGAATCTAATTCAGAAATCAATGCTTCAATGATAATTATTTTAAGCATAAAATACAAGAGAATAAGTGAATTACTTGAAAGATCTGTATTTACAGTGGCTGTGGAAATGATGAAAAAAAAAATTCTTTTTATTCATAGCTTACTTTGCACTAATAGTATTAATCGATCCAGTGATCACCATGATCAATGCAAGCAAAAATGGCCTCAATTTATGCCTTCCATTGAAATCCATGGAACTAAAAAACACAATAAAGTATATTTTGAAAAAGAAATACAAATTATAAAAGAAAAGCGATAAAAATTGGAACTATGTTTTATCTTTTTGAAAATTGTAATTGAAAAAACACAATTCAGTTCATTTAATTTACGAGATGAAATGGTATTATATATGAATCACTTTTATTTTGAAGGAAAAAATTTTATTGAATAAACTGATGAACAGGCAGCACGGCCAGGGAAGCTATAAATGAATTGAATTTGCTCGCTAATTCAAATATTACCATATTTAAACCAATAAAGGAATTATTGAGAAAATTATCTAAGCAAAATACTATTTTTTAACTGAAGTACAAACAAGCACTCTATATTTTATCTTCTCGAACTATTACTGCAATGAAAATGTTAAATTAAAGTTAAAGCAGTCAACAATGAGCCAATAGAATCAAAATGAATCATCCAAGTTTTTGCTACATTTGTCCTAAAACTGCGTAATAATAACAACGATATTAACAATAATAATAATTTTAATATTAATAACAATAATAATAATAATAATAATAATAATAAAATATCAGCAACATACACATATGCCTTCGATGAAACAAGCGTACAAGGCTGAATTACAGTTATAAGTTTCAGTCACAACCTATATGACGTACATGAAGTTAGTCTAGATATCATTTCCTTTTATATTCGTCACATTAATTATGTACATTACGTAGAGAACAGTAACGACAAGTTATTTACATAACTTTTCAAGATTGACATATTACAGCGATACACAAATTTATGAACACAATTATATTCTAGACGTCATATATATACATATATAATGACGTATGCACCAAGAAATGTGCACAAGTAACACTTATAGATCTACCAAATTACAAAAACTGCAAACAAAACGATGCACACTAAAGCATGCGCATTACATTGAATGCGCGACAAAATCATGAAACCAAAAATGAGCTAAGGAAATTTCACAGCGACCATTCATCACTCACAAGAAGTAAGCTCATTTTTAATATAATTTCATACCAGGTCGGTTTTGGTAGTCATTGTTTGGTATCTAAGTCATCGCGTGGCTTACTTGTCATATTGGTAATTCTTTATTTACGTATCAATACGTTCATTTCAAGGGGTCCTATATACTAATTTTTTTTTTATTACTTATTTTTTCAGCTAAAAGTCGAGATGAAGATAAAACGGCAGAAAAGAAAAAATATTTCAAAGAAGCAAGATGAGTTGACCGATGAACAATCTGTCAATGAGTTAGAGCAATCTCAGCAGACATGTGAGATTAATATAGGAAACCAGCAGGTTGACAATTTCCTTTTAACATTTATTTTTTCCGTATATTTGTAATTAGTTTTTGAAAATTTTCTAAAATTATGTGTAAATTGTTTCCTTTTTTCATACGTGGATAGTAGTCATTGTTTAACTCTTATTAGTTGTCTCTGCGCTATCAGTTTTGAGAACTGAAAAGATTCAAAGCTCAGTTACTAAATTTGCCCAGAAAAAAAACACTACCTTTCGAATTAAGAATTTTTTTCCGTTCTCTGTTTCTTCACTAAAGAGAAAATCTGATATGTTGTTCACCTTTTTTCTAGCAGAAAAGTCAACATGAGGACAGTATTCATTCTAATAAAAGGCATCAAAAGAGTGTTAGTGATGCTCCAGTGATGAAAAAAAAACGGGTATCATTTGCTGCGGAATTGGCAAAAACCAAAATTTTTGACAAAAAAAAGAAATTACGGGCAAGTGCATTGTATCATATTATGTATCAGCATTATATAATGTAATATATTCAATATATCATATTATGTTATACTATAGATCTGTCGTTTTTTTACTTACATGCTTGGTTTTTTCATATTATTATGTTTAGTATTCAAGTATTTATAGTCTAAATGATGTTTCATATGTCTAGCAAAAACTGGTTGAACAGCTTCCAATGAATAAAGTTGGAAACGATATTACTAATATTGCCAGCATCGTCATTTACAATGTGTGAATACATTTCAGGTCTCGCCTTCTACAGCTGTTCCTGGCAAAAGTATTATTTCAACGAAAAAAAACGATAAAAAGAGATTGCTGGGTTCAGACTCAAAGTTCAAACGCAAAACTATAAAAAAAAAGAGCGTTTGTACCTCATTAGACATATCTCAGAATTGCGATGAAAAGTCTGGAACAGCACAAGTTGAACTTGAGGCTTCCTCTAATGCAGCACATAAACTTGATGGAGGAAATGTGAATGAAGTATTGGATATTGGTGAGAAAAAAAGAATTCGCAAGAACGGTGGCAAAGATCTTAAAAAAGTCAATGGAAGAGAAGAATTGCAGGTTGTTATCTATTTGATAGGAGGGCAGTTAGTTTTGCAAGCTGATTTCCGTACATTATTGATGCATTATTTCAGATAATTTTACTGCAGTAAAATTGTGCATTTTAAGAAATAGATGAACCTCTAGTAATGTATTAATTTTATGTGATATGTATTTATAATGCTAGCTTTTTGGTCAGGTATTCATTCTGTAGTAGAAGCTATTATATGGTAGTATTTTTTCACGCTCTAGGTAACACGAAAAGTGAAAGAAAAGTTACTCAACATGACAAGGAAGGAACGTAAGATCTATATTCAGGAGTTGCGGAGAAAGCATAAACCGAATTTCGATTTAGCTCTTCGCTGCAAACATTTGTGGGAGAAGTTGCGCAGGTTTTTTTAAATGAATTCTAGACTTTCTTCAGGCTATCAGAAAAAGTTGATTTTTAAAAGAACAGTTTTTGCATATTTTAAGCTTTTTAGCTATGTATTAGTTTTCGTTTGGAAAAAAAATATTAAAGCTCTTGTAAAGATTAATATATGCTATTCCAGAGGGAAAACAAGTGAATCGGAACGAAAAAAATTATCTGCTGAAATATACGATATAATGAAAGGAAAAGTAAAGGAATTAATATTTGCACATGATACTTGTCGAATTGTGGAATGTTTAGTGACTAATGGTGGAAAAGATATACGAACTGCTCTTTTTGAGGAGCTCGTGCCAGAGCTTATTCACATGTCGAAGTCAAAATATGCACGATTTTTTGTTACAAAGATGCTCAAATATGGGTATAGATCTTACATGCTTAATATGAGAATTTTTCGGCGATTTACAATTTATTTTCAACTGTTTCGGAATTTTGGAGCTTTTAAGGTCTTTTGCAGATTTATTTGTATATTCCGAATTTTAGCTTTAATATTTCATTCTTATTCTCAATAAACTTTGTAGGGTAGCTTGTCTTATTGCAATCATTTTCTGTAATATTCGGTTAGACACAGAATTAATCAAGTATTACTTTCATAATCGTTTATCTGTCTAGATCTTCTGCTCAACGCCAATTGATATTCGATGCTTTTCGTGGTCACTGTGTCTCCCTGTTTCGGACATCTATATCAGCAGTGGTATTAGAAACAGCATATAATGATTATGCAAACGCACTACAACGTTATAACATTATCATAGAGTTCTATGGAGCAGAATTTGCATATTTTAAGGTTATGAGCTTACTTTTTTCACTTTTTTTGGAACAAAATAAATTTATTCACATTGACTGTAGCTTTAATGTTTCAGGCTGCTGACAATACAGTGCGCACACTTAAAGAAATAATTGCTGATGATCCAAATCGGAAATCATCAATCATAAGTTATCTTGGGAAAATCCTTAATGACGTTGTGAAGAAGTAAATGTCACTAAAAGTTCTTTTGCAGTTTGCATTTTTAATGGAAAGTAGTGATTCTGGAAATATGTTATCATTAATTCATTACTTTCAAACTCTGCTCAGTTTAGGTCTCAAATTAATTTGAGTTTGGCGCATCGTTTGTTGAGTGATTACTTTGAATTGGCGGACTGTAACCAATTAGAGGAGCTAGTTGATTCGTTAAAGCTGCGCATACCTGAGGTCGTTTTGATCTGTTTGTCGTTTGCAACTTCATCGTGAAGTCGTTTGTGTTCCTTTATGTAAAAATAGTTTTCAAGTTTATATTTTTCAAAGTCGAAAAAAAGTTTAAAAAATTATGGAAATTGGAGGAAAAGGAATTTTTTCCAAATCTTTGAGAATTTTCATTGATTTTGCGGTCTTTAAGATTCTTCATACTAACGATGGTGTTCGTACTGCAATGAAGTGTTTGTGGAATAGTTCTGCAAAAGACCGGAAGGTTGTTGTTTTAGTCTTTTCCCTTATAAACATAGAAATATCAGTTTATCTTTCAAATTTATTCTTGTGTTTTTTCAGATAATACTCAAGAATTTCAAAGGATTAGTAGTGAAAACATGCACGGAGAAGTTTGCACATCGGTTTTTGATAGCTGTTTTTGATTCTGTTGATGATACGGTGCTCATAGGAAAATGTTTATTAAAGGTCTATTTCTAGTCACAGTTTTTTCTTGTTTTTCAGGAGTATGTTACTCCTTAATAAGGCAAATGAATTATAGTTTGAATCCAAAATTATTTCTTCACTGTAAATTGAAATATACCATTCATTATATGGGTTCAGAAAGTTTTATAATTAATTCTCTTTAGGAAATTTTGTCGAATATTGGGGAAATTATTATAACATCCTACGGTGTGAGGGTCATACATCATTTAATTCATCCAAGAGATCCTCGCTTTTGTTCTGCATCACAAATTGAAATTTATGAAGCGGTTAGTCCAATGTAACAGTGTTAATTGAATTGACTAAAGTACGCGTCTCATATCTTCAATGTTTCCATTATATATGTTTCGTTCAGCAGATATTGTTTTTTTGATTTAATTATGTGTTCGGGATAATTTCTTTACCACTGCATTATTAATTTTTTTTGGCTGCTAATTTTTAATCAGAATGGTTTAAGGGAGATGGGAACTCCAACAGCAGAAAAGATCCTAAGTTGCGTTATTCAGAATTATTTGCATACGTTAGAAAACCACTTTGTGTTTACTTTGCTCAGAATATGGATTTTTTGCTTAGCAACCACCATGCTTCGTTACTTGTTTTGGATATGCTAGAAGCGCCAAGTATATTTCTTTTCATTTTTTGTTTTTCAGTCAACAAATTTATACCAAACTTTGGGAACATTAATTATTTTAAGTTGAAGTTTGTGACTGTACTCCATGAGCGATGACTTATTTTCATCACTTGCATAAATATTTCTAAAAAATTTTGAATATAAGTGTGTAACTGAAGCTGATCTATTTGCAGCTGATTTGGATAAGTTTGATAGGAGTATAGATGAAGAAGATCGTGCAGCTTGTTATGAAGCTATAGCTCTTGCTTGTAGTCGAGAATTCATACCTAGTGATTCTGAACAACTTCATCCAATAGAACATCCACATGCACACTTTACCATTTCAAAATTGTTGAAAAGTGATTTGAAATTCAACGTTAAACTCGGGGATTTTATTGTCAAACACTGCGGAAATCAAATATCATCTTGGGTAATCTTGCTTTTAGATGTTTTAATTCACTATGCAGTTTGCACTATTGTTTGTACTTATTTTTGAAGGTATTTTCCTGCAATTTCTTTTTGGCTACACCAAATTTTTTTTCATTGAATTTCTGCTACTCAAACCAGACACTTTCACACTACTCATCCATTTAATATTATTTTCAGGTTTCATGCAATAAAGGATGTTTCGTATTACTACATATGCTTGAAAATGCTTCACATGAAATTCGAGACTTCCTTATTAAAGCGCTCCCATTATCAGCAGTACAAAGGTATCACACGAAGGGTGCCACTATATTAATGCAAAAATTGGAAATGTAATACACGTTCGATTTTCTTTTGTAGCCTCATATTCGAATCTCTTTTTTGTCATTGTTAAGTTATGATCATAAAAATAAGCAAAATTTGTACCTACATGGTTTTGGTTCAAAAATTTATAAAGGAGAATTTCTCCTTCTTCAGTTTTTCTCCTTGGATCTCATCTGTATTTTGTTTTGCAAGTAAGGAAGCAAAGTAAAATTAAGATTTACTATGAAAGAAATAATATATTTATCCATTTATAATATTTTTTCTGAAAAAAGAACCAGAAAAGATGTAAACAAGATAATACACCAAATACATTTTTCATCAATCGTGGGTATAGAATTAACAGGAAGTAATGGTCAGAAAATCACAGTTTAATGATAGTTTTCAATTCCTAACAGATTCGCTACCACTGATTAAGGCTTGATGCAAGCTGTTAGAAGAAATAAAGGATGAGAATTTATAGTTAAGTTTTCTAATAACGGACCTGACTGATAATTTATTATATGACGGTAATTTCATAAAACAAAATAATCGAAATAATGACAATGAATAAGTTTCTACACAATACACAAACAATAACATTATTGGTTTTTTGAAGCGAATTGAGGGTTAATTACATAAATGAAGTCATCGAACACATTGAATTTAAAAGGTTTAAGTTCAATTTCATTCTTGCAAAGATCGTCGGTTCTAAATGGGTCACAACTTGTTGCTATCCCCTTGTTATCGCTTTCTTTGAAATTCAAAGGTTGACTTACTGGCGCAGATTCTGGTTTCAAACCCTCTGAATCTAGATTCAGATCTGATTCTGTGATTAGTTCTAATTTGTTCTTCTTTCGCCATTCTGTCAGATGTTGTGATTCTGGTTCCACTCTGCAAGTAGTTTATTGGTGAGTCGTACTCTTGCTAGACATGCTGGTATTTTGAGTTTAAAAAAATGATGCAGTAGAGGATATAACGATTTTCAGCACTGCTTCCTAGTACTAAACATATGGATAGAGATTTTTGCACATTCTGACAGTACTTTTTATTCATGAGAATTTCCACGATTATTAAGAGCTCCAGGTTTGTACAATTTTCGTACTAACACCTAGTCGCAAGAAGACTTTTTATCAAGAAAAAAGTTATTACCCAAGATGAGATGGACCATCTAGAAGTAAGTCAACTTTTGTATTTGTTGAAGGTTGTAATGAAGATGGCGATAACCGATCTAAACATTTTTCCAAGTCGATCTTTATAGGGTCATGAATGAAATGGCACTGATCACCATAAGGACAGTAACCAAAGGTAGTATATTTGATACAAAGCGCTGTTCGATATCGAGGATTATTAAAGATCTTCTGCAGTAGCAAAATTAAGAAGTAAACTTTAAAGCAGTTTTTAATGTTTTGCAATTTCTGATACTGTTAAAGTGTAAATGAAGCAAACAAATCATGCAATATTTTATTTATTTTCTGAAATTCATCTCTGTATGCACTGATTAATTGTCAAAACAGGGAGGATTTCATGATTTGTTTGAAAATTTAGTGCCAAACTGACATTGTATAGAGATAATGGACTAAAATTAAATCAAATTAATGATATAATTAACGAAGTAACTAACCACTTCTGTCTTTGGTACTGGTCGCAATTCTTCTATTCCATGTGCAAATTTGCATCGTTTGCCATAATTG
Source organism: Thelazia callipaeda (assembly GCA_900618365.1). Lineage (NCBI taxonomy): Eukaryota > Metazoa > Nematoda > Chromadorea > Rhabditida > Thelaziidae > Thelazia > Thelazia callipaeda. The sequence continues at coordinate 104,824 of UYYF01004294.1, read as the reverse complement.
CAACGACCAGTATCTTTCCAGGCTTGACATGGTACTGTCTACAAAAGTTTTATCATCTTTTACATCATATCTCATTTTTTTGCAATTAGTAGTAATTTTATTGCTAGTTGAAAACTCTAAGAGTTAATAGTGTAATTAATTAAAGAAATAAATTTGTTTTTGCTGTCATTTTATTGTTATTATTTATTATTATTATTATTATCATTATTTCTTATCAATATTATTATTATTATTATTATTATTAAGATGATTTAGACTGAATAGAAAGAAACTTGTACCTTTTTTCACATTCAGAATAATGTACGATGAAGAAAAATACAAATGATAGATAGTTTTGTTTTTATTTTATATTTTCATGTACATAAACCAATTTCAAGTTTTATTCTTCAATGTACACTTAAATGAAGCGATTTTTTCTTCATAATTTCTGCCATGAAAAATTCACTACGATAATATTTGATTTATTCATATAAAATAGCTGTTGAACACTTATAATATGCTTTTTCTGAAAAAAGAAATGAATGCTAGCTAACTTTATGAGTTTCAGCTTTACGTTTTTGCTTCCGTTGCGCAAGTAATAACTGTGACTGATAAATATACATGTGCCACTGTGCAATATAGTGCTCTCTATTATAATGGCTTGCGTCGAGCTTCATTGCTTTTAGAATTTTCTGCTCTTCTGCTTGATCATTCATTCTTTTGTGCTACAAAATACTATTTCTGTAAGTGTTTCGCACTCATAATCAGCTACATCAATTTCTTTTTTTTGTTTTTTGCCTAATCGGAGCTTATCGCTAATGATTTGCATTATTATTATTATTATTATTATTATTATTATTAAACATTACAAATGTTTAATGATAATAATATTTTTGTAATATAGTTATAATATCTTTGTCTTTATTACTAAAACGGAAATATACTAAATTACACTTACTTAATCTTTCCTTTTGATAATTAAAAAAAAGCCTTAAATTATGAAAATAAGTGGATACCTTTCCCAATCTTAACACCGCTACCTACTGATTCGATTTACTGTCACTAAAAATTGCTACAATTCTGAATTATTCTGATGGGCAATGTTCTACAAAACGCTTTGGAGCGAATTTTTATTACCGCCAAGTTGAGATTTTTATTCAAATCGTTTCTTCTGCTTTATTATGAAAAGAAATACTTCGAATGATACTGAAAATTTCTTTCTTGCTTGTTCTTTAAGTAGTGATTTAAATTTTCAGAAATACTGAATATTTAAATTGCTAAATTTTTTCTCTAATTACTGCACAAATATTGTCATTCAATTTGAATAGAAAGTTTTACCATTATATATTACAGTGCTAAGCTTTATAAATGCAATAGTAATAATTCTACTTATCATTATTAGTGTTATTATAATTATAATAATATTAAATAATAATAATTATTATTATTATCAATTATTAATTATTATTATTATCTTGAATGTTCATAATTTTTTGAAACAATTTTAAATTAAATTAACTCTAATAACAAAATCTGAGTCAAAAATTACGTTTTACAGCAAGTAATAATTAAATATTAATAATAAAAATTGTCCCGAATTATTACAAAAAATGATTGATTCATTTAACATTTTTAAGATTATTTGTCACGGAGTGATTATAGAGATTCTAGAATGTTATTTATGTTTTAGTACTGCAAACCGCTAACTGAAAACTTCTACTAAATCCTCATGTGAACATTTAGAATTCGGAGAGAAAGCTCAGTCGTTATCTACTTCTAAGTGTGCATTCAATCTTCTTCAGCTATCTGCACAAAAATGTTCAAATTCTTGATAAATAATTGGTGAAAAAAAAAGAAGTTATTTTGACTATCTTGATATGAACCCTTACTTACAACTTAATTTTGTGTACATTTATACAATATGTCATTTCCGATGACTGCGCAAGATTGTTTTCAATTAATTGTTTATATTTAGAAATGTAAAGGTTAATCTCTTAAAATTTTTTTTTTTACCAATAATGTGTCATTATTTTAGTTCTTCATGCTTCTGTTTTGAATTTTTTTTCAAATTTATCTAAGTCAGTTTATTTTTATAATACGAATAGACATCAATTTAACTCTACTTTCTAGAACAATTTTATTAATTTATGTGTACAAAACTTTAGTTCACTGATTGTATTTTCGTTCTTTCGATATTTTCCATATATAAATTGAAGAAAAGATTCTCAACGTGTTAAAATTTCAATTATTTATGTCACAATAAATTTTTCACTCCATAAGCGACATTTTGAATTCGCTCAACAAAATATGGCAATTTCAAATCTTACACGCATGTTTCACTTCATTCCGTTGATGATTTATGTATCAAATAGAATTTTTTTTCTTTTTTTTTTTGCATTCTTTTTATTAAATTTTTATTACTGATAGCACAGCAACAATTTTGAATACATAATGAGTAAGGACGAGATTTAATGTGTTTATCTTTAAATTGCCATTCACCCTAGCTGAAATAATTCATTAGATAATTTATATATTTCGAACAAACAGTAAATAATAAGGCAAAGCTTAGTATTTTACATTTGATAAGTGCAATAGATAACTTTTTTATAAAAAAGTAAATTCATGCAAGTATGCTTACTACTTAATCAACTCTCGAAACGAAGCTCTGAATTTAAAATATTTTTGTATCCTTTTAAAAATATGTTATTTTGCACATCTGAAATACTTTATCAGAAGTTATTCTCTTATGATTCTTATTGCATTGCTCATTTAATCTCACTAAAGCTTCAACATATAAGTCATTCACGAAACTGCAATTTACAGTAAGTTATGACATATTTGGTTTAAGCGATATTTTAATTAAACTGCACCTAGTATAATTCGTAAAGTAATGCTGCCCTAAATGCCTTTTTTAATCATTCTTTCTATTTTATTTGAAACAACCCTTCTTTAATTATTATTAAAAACATAGTAAATACTTGAGTATAAGTTTTATTGGCAGTCTGTAACGGCGTAAAAATTAGCAGTAATTATAATTCTTACAAAAAAGCCTCACTTGACCGTTTTCAGTCTTTAGCAGTGTGTTTGTTTTACGTTGTAATGCCTTCTATTTATTTTTTTACTGAACTATTTTACTGAAAATATTATGATTTATTGGTCTGAAACCACCGTGAAATTAATGCCAATTATTTTCATAACTTTCAAGATATGTGTAATTCTGTCACCATTTTCAACTCCGCTTTACTCTTACTACAATTTTTTAACAAACACTCAATTTGATACATAGGCAGACTTTTGTTGCATAACGATAGCAACTTTCTGGATTATTGACTCCCATGACTTGATGTTCATTTAGCTGAAATCATGTCATGAAGTTCATTTAGCTTAGTTAGTCCCAAGTCATAAATGCATCAGAAGTAGCTTATGTTGTATTGTTATTTTTATGAGTTAGCAAATTTTCAGTGTATATATTCGATGAATTTACAATGTAAACGAAATTTATTTTGGAAGTATGATACAATATTTTGTGGAACAAATGCTGAATGAATTGCACATTTGAGCCAATAACATTTCCATTTGCGCCCCATAACACAAAATGGAAAATGCGCAGTCATGTGATAATTAAAATAATGCTTAAATGGCTCTCGTCACTTCATCGCTACTGACAGTCTCCCGTATAATTTTCAGGATGATGATCCAGACCGCTGTCTGATCTGAGCTGCTTGGCTACTGATTTCATTGATAAAATTCTTGAAGGCATTCGGATCTCGTAAACACTTTTGTTGTTTATCCTTAACAACCAATTTTTGTTACCTTAAGTGAATATAACTTTCTAATGATTATAAACAAAAAATGAAATAAGTAATCAATAATTACTGTTATAGTTACTTTAATATATCAAAGTATGTATAGAAGTAAAAGTGTATTTATACTGTTCAGTTTCCGATCAAAACTTTCACTTTGCACAAAAAATGCTCAAACCTGTAAATGATACTTGCAGACATCAACCCACAATCGTGCACATCCCAGTTTCTTATCTTTCGTATCAGAAAATGAAAACGTTAACCAGTACTCGTTCTGAAGAATTTTTTTTATTAGTGATATTTATCTTCGCTAAATTATTATTACATCTCATTTTGATCTAAAATGGATGAAAACATTTTGAAATTTGGCAATAAAAATTAAAACGAATATTTTCGATGAGAAAAAAAACTACGAAGAAGCAATAAATTTTTATTAAAAGTTTATTGTAAAGGAATAAATTCAAAAATGGCACTGATTGTAATGGGCCGAAGAAGCTCTTGGGCAAATCATCCGTTGTAAAAACTTTGCTGAATGTCATTGTCCAATGTCCTTTTGGTGGTGGACATAATTTGTTTTGACGAATAAATTCATGAGCTTTACGATCTGTTACATATTTATCCGCTGCTTTTATCGTTTCTCGACATTTGTCTAGCATATTACAATAACGACTATAAGTAAAATTGCAATTAAATTATTCTTTTTCTTTTTTTGTACCTTAAAATTTAGCTTCACAGAGCGTAAAATTTGATAGTACTTATCGAAGTAAAAGCAAATTATTCAAACTTCGTGCTCTTTTTTTTTTTCAATTTTGCACATAAATATAAGCTTTAAATTCAGTAAATTTCAAGTAAGTTCCACCATCAGCAGGATAATGTTAGAACTTACCATGAGCCGACACCATCACAACCATCGATGATATTCCATCCCTGACATGGAACTACTTGCCAACCTTTTGATCCCTGTTTATTCGTTACTGCATGCCTTACCTCAACAATTCATCATGCAAGTACTTTTCATCTCATTAATTGTTCAATGAAACAGTCTTTATCTGTAACACTAAAACGGTTTTTGTAGATCATTTGATCTAAAATTATAAACTGCTTCTGACTTATATTCAAATTTGCTCAAAAGTTAAAAAAATTTGTTTCATAAAAACTAATTTTACGTGTAAAAAAGCAGTACCTCGAGATCCATTTCAATTTTATCTTGTGGTAATTCTTCGCTAACATCCATTGTTACATTAAAATAAATGGGGCCAGGAAATCGTGGATAATCAGGCCAAACGACTATATTTGAAACATTCACTACATAGTTTGTCCACTACAAATTTAAAATTTATCCCATTTGTATGCATTTAAGCAATAAAACGTAATTCGCATTAATTGTTGCTTCATTATGAGCATTAACAAAGTGCTGCATGATTTGAAATGTTAAAAATATATAAACCAAATGTTTGAACTTGACTGAATTTTTAAAATAGAAAACAATTAGGTATAAACACCACTCGTAAAAAGTGCTGCTTCTGTTTTATGACTTCTTTTTAAATTATTTCATCTATTTGTATATGATTGCTCAGATTACATTTGTAAACTAAACATTTTCAAAATTTAGAACGAAACAAAGATTCGATAAATAGGTTTTTCGAAATTTTTTCTTCCATCAGAAAATTAATAAAAATGATTAATATTAATACTTTAAAAATTAGGCAGCATAATAATTTAAAGAAAGGCTAACCTGCTCGCTGGCACATCGACTAAATTGCCAGCCACGAATAACAACACCATGTGGTCCTGTATTGTATTTTTCCCAGTATGGTACCTGACCTGGAAAAGTCTCTTCCCAAGCCCGTGACAGTGCTGACTGGGCTGCTGTTTTTAAATAAATCATAGATAATACGAGATTCGTGAGGACACTCCTCAACAACATCTATAATCTTTATTTTTTCTATCAAAATTAATCTTTTTAATAAATTAAACTATAATAATATAAGTGAGTTACTGCGACTAAAATGCTACACTAGTCAATACACGCATGCGACAGTGACAAAACGATGTCACTTCATTGATTTCAACTTGATCAATTTAAAACGCAAGAAGTAAGTTGTATATAATTCAACTAAACGACAATAATATATTTTTCAAAGTACTGCACTAGTAACTACTTTAGAACAACTGAAGTAGTCATCTTTTGAATTGAATGGAAGGAAGGAGGAGACTTCATGTTCAAAACGCCTTCACTCCAATGAATTTCTTAGCATTTTTTGTAATTTAAAAAAT
>UYYF01004294.1:0-98219 GCA_900618365.1 Thelazia callipaeda | reverse complement strand
CGAAATGCCTTCAAATTTTTATGCCAACTGAAAAAGATCGATTTGTAAAAACTTGCACCCGTGATCTTAGTGAATGACCCACTGGTTTTAATTTGCCCAAGGGAAGCCAAACTCTGAGCTTTGAATAAAACTTGAAACAATCGCGTTTTTCTACTTTTTCTATTACTAGTAAATTCAAATCTATTGCTTATTCTGTTTGGAATCATTTCAAACGCGTTTGTTAAACAAATATATACAAATAATTACTATATAATAATACATTTAATTGTTAAGCTTTATTGTCATACAGTTGAAAATACGTAAACTATTTAATAATGCCAAATGATATCAAAGAATTTGGCTTCATCAAATAACTCATTTGCTAGTCAAAACTGATAGAAGCCAAATTGCTGAGCTTTGTTTGGTGAGATTTTAAGTAAATCTAAGATTATATTTGTCTATTTTGATTACGTAGCAATGTATGTATGAATCTTTTAAGTCAGTTAAATAGAAATAAAATAAGACAGAAACGAATTGAAATCGATGAAAATGATAAGAGTGAAAGAGAGAAGAGATTAAGGGCTTGTTTAAGGAATAAGAACAAAGTTTTGATAATTAACAATTTGAGACCCACCTGTCACCATTATCACAACTAATACTTTGCAACGGTGTACATCAACCGCGAAATGTTCGCAAAGGATTAGAGAAAGCCAGATAGACTGGTAGATGACAATGATAATGATGATGGCGGTAGCAAGAAAATCGTTCTTGGTGCTGTCAACCAAGAAGAGCGGAGCAGGTGGGGACAATGAACCAACCATAACACCATTTGAAAGATGTCAATTTTGAACATCTGTCTAACTATTCATGCATCCATACATCCATGCATTCATTCATTCCTTCATACTTTTATTCATTCTTTCGTTCAAGCATTCCTGTATTCTCGTCTAGTCGTCTTCAAGTATTGAACTGACCAAAATTAACGATAATTTCGCTCTACTTATTCTAGAGCGGGAGTTAATTGCGAATTTGCTAGTGAAATTTTATCTTTATTTACTGTTCTAATCATTTTTTATTCTGTTGTATGGGGTATTTTCGTATGAGGTTGATAAATGTTGCTTAGCAAATTCCTTCCGTAAAATTATTCATTATAGTAGAAAATATTTCTGAATAAGACAAAAAAGTCGTATAAATTATAATGGATTTATCTATAGTTTACTTTTTTATTCACAGAAAATATAAAAACTAAAATGTAATGATAGAATGATTCAAAGTTGATACCCATGTAAGCCTTTAAAAGATGCGTCTTTTTTCATGCGAAACTGGTCGCATTTTTTCCATATAAAGCATGATAAAGTTAACAGCATGATTCAATTTAAAAATAAAAACCAACTTAAAAACTAAATAATGAATTCATTCGTAAAAACATTCAAGTGAGCTAGGCTATTTTGGGTAACTGTCCCGAAATTAGCCAAATTACCATCATAAAATAGTGTTTTGCAAGTACATATAATATGTATGTATGATTTTAAAAAATGACAGATATGTTATTCGAGATCAATTACATCGTGCCAATTGATCCAGCGATTGGCGATTGGACCAATCAATCTACTAATTTATTTAATTTACCCAGCAAATAGTGGGAAAACTGGATTGAATTCCGGGATAATCCAATGCAATACAAGATGACATGATGTATGCTTATTTTCTACTCATAAAAATTTATAAAACTATTAATCAGTGATTTCGATTGTATAAAACGATTAGAGAGTAGGATAAATGTCTGAAAAAATAACAAAAACTGAGAAAAACCTGATATAAATGATATCCTATAGGAGTAACCATCACTATTATCATTTATTCATGACTATTAATTTATTCCGACCTCTTTTTCCTGCTCCTTATTCACACCCACACTTTCTAATACAACTTTGTCGAGTCCCATCATCAGATATACAAAATTATTTTTACAAAATCTGGTTCAAAAACAAACCATTGCACGCAAAACAATTAGTATTTTAATCCACTCATCTAACACTTATTTCTTAACTTTCGATTACTTTTCTCTCACTTTCCCTCATAAACCGGAACTAAAACTTATCAAGAAATCCAGTTTTTGAAAAAAATATTCCAGTTTTCCACTAGAATTATTACTGAAACATATTACCGAATTTGCTACTCACATTTTCCTCTTCCGAAATCTAATCACTCAACAAAACCCACAATCATATTTCTTCCATCACAATCTCCACAATCATATTTCCTTCATCAACTTCAAGTACCACAAATTATCCTTATCAATCCAAACTTATAATGTTGCCAATATTCCTGATCTTCATTCATCCTAAAAACTAAGATTTCGATCTAAATCTACCATAAGTCGCCGATAACACAGTATTCTCATATCAACGGAAACTTTGAATTTCACTTAAACCAAGACTTACTAGGTCACATGTGAATAAGTATTAAATGTTACTAACAAATAAAATGAAGAAAAAGATACAACGGATAGTGAGGAACCCACAAGCTACAGTTGGTAATGAAATTAAAGCTGAAAAGAGACAGGACAAAATCTTGTTGTGTGACCGGTATCCACGTCATCATTGACGTCAGCGCAATCAAGAAACTAGTAGTATTAATTATCCATCAGTCTGATTTTAAATCACAATGTCTCTCTTCCATGTGATCTTTTGACCTCACTTCCATTCAACAATGAAATAAAGAAAGATACATAAAATGAAACTTTATTAGAACTATACAATAACTAATATTTGAATAAATAAAAATTGGTGTCATCCTATTTCCGATAATTTCCAGATCTCTTTTTTCTGCATCAAAAAATACGAATTAATAGTTCGTATTTTCATGTCTTAAAAGCTTGAATGCCGCAGAATATATAAACATTAGAGATTGGAATTATGATTCACTTCAATTTGTGAACAAAAAACGAAAATGATTCTTTTTCCATGTGCGCTAGAATTATAATACATTTCGTCAAATTTATTTCAGCTCGATATCTTGCACAAACTAATGATTGTACTGAATAAATCCTACACATGATCTTATATACAACTAATGTCAATTTACACATAGTGCACTTGACAATCTTCATCTATTCAAGCTTTAATAATTAAAAAAAGGCACATAACATGGAAATAGAATAGATTAACCCTATCTCAATACGTTTTTTTTAGTGTCATAGTATTCTAAGTACTTTAATTTAAATGGCACAAATTTAAATATATGAAATATTGGTTTTCATACGAAAATTAAAAAGCTGCTATCTACAATACATTCAACATTTCACCTACTTTCAATATAATTAAGCTAGTTACTATACGTGTGTTTATCGTATTTTTCGAGTGCCGCGAAACATTTAGAATTTTTCGGAGTAGACAGTTCGTCCTCTCTATTCCGATGCCACCTGTAACCGAAGCCTGCAGTAGGCATTTCAAGACCAAAATTTTTTCGCGGCTCTGTTTCTGGCTTCATCACTTCCTCACGACTAAAACACAATCAATTTTCAGACCAAAGCAAAATTAGACAAAAAACTATGACAAAAATTGAATGAAATAAAAATCTGAACATATTTTGTGGATTTTTTACACTCAAAAGATAACAAAAAGTTCTAATATGCTTTAATTTATCAGGACTCAAATGTTTGTAAAAAATAAGTACAAGAGAACATATTACTAGAATATTTAGAACTTTGAAAACAATAAACAATATAAAATTACTTTAGTGTTTCACCCTTAAGGCTTTTAAAAGAAATGCCAGTTGCATCAGCTGAATAAACACATTTTGGAGGCTCAACACTGTGCCGAGCATCGCGATCTAAATAATAATTGTCCGATAATTTATGGTGCACACCACCAGGTAGCGATACAGGTAAACGACTTCGGGCAGATTGCGTCTTTGGAAAACGATTCATTTCATAGAATCTGCTCTAAAAAACAAAACACAATATCATTATTGGTTAATTGAACCTCCAGTAATATTAAGAAAAAGTTATGGATGAAGATTACAGGCTAAAGAAACAGCGCAACCCTTTATATCATTTAAATACTTTTTAGGCTACAAAAAACAGTTCAAATACTACTAAATTTTTTAACCTTGAAGTTACCTACCTCGCCATCAGCCGTCGGTAAACCAGGAGGTGGAGTTTTACGATCTCGATATATCGCATTTAACTTATCTCGTATCCATACAATGATCGGCGTTTGCGCTCGATTAACAACCGATTCTGACGCTATTTTCGGCAATTTACTCATATTGTTCGAATTTATTCTGTTTTATGACTATAAGACTGTAAATTAATTATTGACAAAAGATGAATATAAGAAATGTTCGTTAATTTTCTAGCAAAAAAAAAATGTTTGATCAGTAAAAAAACAAGTAAAAAAGTACTACCAAATTCATATTTATGACTAATTCCAAAACTATCTGAATTCCAATGCATGAACTTTGCAAATTTTACACTTCTCTCACTTAAATTTTAAAAGTGAGAGAAGTGTACAATTTGCAAAGTACTGATGAATTAATTAAATGAAAACTGCATGTACATTAAAGCATTTCTGCATACTAATGAATTTTTGAATCAAAGGCAAATACTTTACACTCTTTAAATATACTACAAGGAAAACTACTACTTTATATCTGCTTTAAATAAAACCTTCCATCCTTCAATAATTTAGCGGTTAATATCAGCACATTTTTTTGATAGATGGAGTTGCAGTAAATAATGCGGCCCAAACTGTGTCTCAAGAACATCCTAATAGTAAAATCCATTTATTGACTTCCTGTAAGTCATATATATCAGTGCAATACTTGCTTTCATTACTTGAAAAAAGAAAATTGAATAAAGCTTTCTTTTTTTCGTTTCTAATTTTTTCTTCATCTTTCATGATTTTTCTTTATTGGAATTATCTGAAAGGCTACAAGTATTTAGCTTTAAAGTGGATTTTCTCAAGCTTTTCCAGAAACATTTTTGCTATTCTCATTAGAGATTTGTGCGTTGCTTGCATTCATTATTGCATTTATCATGCAGATTAAAACTAATCATTTATAACAAAATTGGAATATTTCATTTTGTGATTATTTTTTGCTTGTTGAAATAAGAAAAAGTCCTTTTTGCTTCTGCTGCAATGATAGCTTCGAATTTTCCATCATGGAAGTTAATTCACTGGAGAGTTGAGTGCAAGTATTGCACTCTACTCAAAATTAGTTTTAGTAAAAATAGCTTTATACACGTTTAATGGTTTTTTGTTACACACTAATCATGTCATCAGTTTTCTTTCCTCTTTTCTTATTTGAAAGGGCTGAGCAAGCATGAGGTCAGGGCTAAGCAGAGCTCAAACAGGTAGAGCAGGCATGAGGTCAGGGCTAAGCAGAGCTCAAACAAGTGGGGCAGGCATTGTCGTGGAAATTGTTGCGTTGAATCTAGAAGTAAAAAGCTACTTTTTTCTCGCTTATTTCATTTTCTTAGCGATGTCATCTGAAGCGCTTATATGTATGTCTGCTTTGTTAATGTACAGTACCGTAAATTATTTGATGGCACACTCATTCATTGTCTCATCTAAATTTGCGTTCTTTGTGGTAGAGAAAAGTAAAAATGTTATATGAAATATTGTGCGTGAAAGATTGAATTTGTTTCAAAATAAAATGCTCAATTAAGCGTTTATATTTTGCGCTCAAAAATTGATAATAAACTTATAAGTACAATAATAGTAAATGTATACTCATGTCATTGTTATCTCAACTCAGTCAATTGCTTCTAAAAAATACCTTCTGTAAGACCAATGCATTTGTTCTTATTTGGCGAACTTAATTGCTCAATCAATCAGTTAACAGTTGTGACAAATTGTTACGTAACAGCGTAATCAGAAGTATACAGAAGTAGAAATAAGCACCTTCTTTTTTTTGTACATCATAATAAGTCTCATTTGTGCAAGTTGAAATAACCTCAAAAATTCTGTCAAAAATGAGAGTAAAAAAAATATGCATCACACAGAGTTCAAAAAAAAAAGAAAGTTTGCTGAGATGTCTAGCATTTCTTAGTTCTTAGCTAAAGCAGTAGCTTTGCTAGCAAAGAGTAAACATCTGGCAAGCAAGCAAATAAGCATTCTTATTTATATCTCTTTTATAATTTTTTTTTTTTTGACAAATTTACTCTTGAAAAATTGTCTCAATTTTTTCATAAATTATTATCAGCATAAAATTGAATAAATATTCCCAAAAGTATACTCTTTTAAAGCTATAAATTGACTCTTCGACACATAAAATTACTCTTTTATGCAATAACATTTGCAATCACTTTTGTACATTTTCTGCCTACATTGTGCTTTTTCAAAGTGACCAAAAAGAGATGCTATCGTTGTGTTTACGACGATATTAATAAGTCTACTTGTGATGCTAGCAGTAATCTTTTATTACTGCGTAGCAATACGCAGTATGCATGTTGAGAGTACTAAATAGCTTGCAGATTTGCATTAAAATTTGAAAGAAAAAGCACAATTCACACTAAAGTGATAGCTAGCAGTGAATTTAAGAAGATTTTTTTTTCATTTCGCTTGGTTACACTTTCTCTATTCATTTTTGCATGTTTAGCTATCCAATATTAATTGTGCAATTTCATTTAATTAAAATTTTTTTTGCATTTATTTATTTATTTATTTTGCAATTTTTACTTTCAATATTGCTTTTGTCTTGCTGAGACATGCAGATGTGTTTATTAGCATTGCCATCCATGTATGCAAGAAGTCTTCTACATCATCAGCAAAAAATGAATTAATTACTGAGTGCATTTGTTAATGCATTTTGATAAGTTACAATTTTATGGATGAAAGAGTAAGAGAAAAAGTAATACTAATAAGCTACATCAGTATGTCTAATTATTAATATTTATTTACTTATTATTATCAATTTACTCATTTATTTTTATTCACTTTTCTACATATTCATTTATTCTTCTTATTCATTTTGACTATTTATTTCTGCTTCTTCCTGTATTCTCTTATTTTACTTATCTAAATTTTGTTCTTTCTTGTCAACAAAAAATTTTATTGTAAACTTAGTAAAAATTATTTTACAAAATTATTTATATGCATTAAAGCTGTACAAATGATGTAAGAAAGCTTAGCTTAGCTTTATCTAAGTTTCATTGCATCATTATGTTCTATTTGTTATTAAATACGTTTGTTTATCTCTCTCGCATTTCTGCTAAATTTTTTGCTATTCCATGTGTGGAAAATGTTATTTGTTGTTTATTTTTCGTTATATATATATATATATATATATTTTACTTTTTTCAAAATAAAAAAGCGTGAGGATAATGAATTTCTTGAATAATATTATGTATAATAAAGTTTTGATTGATTTTTGAAAAGTTATGCAAATAAAGAATTGAACTTGAATTAAATTTAGTTGATTTATTTGAAATGGCTTGGTATATTGAAGAGCAAGAAAAAGTCTATTTGGATTACAATGCTACAACGCCAATTGATAAAGAAGTTGAACGAGCAATGATTAATGCTTTCCGAATATGGGGTAATCCAAGTAGCAACAACCATTTCGGTAAGAATATAATCCATCATGTTTGCATTCTTACAAATATACACTGAACTATTTCTGTCAACTTCTTTTGCTGTTTATTTTTGCTTCAGTATTAAAAAAAGAAAGAAGAAATAAAAATTTGACTTATTCAATACTTTACATCGAATAGAAACTGAGAAAAAAATAACAAGCAAACATGTTTTATAAAAAAAGTAAAAAAATATATAGGCAAAAAAGCAAAGAACGCAATTGAAGAAGCCCGCGAAGAAATTGCCAAATTATTGCATGTATCTTCCAAAGAAGTATTCTTTACCTCTGGTGGTACCGAGGTTTGCTTTGTTACACTTCGATCTATGCTCTTACAAAATTTATCAATTTGTTACGTATAAAGTATTGAAATGGAACTGACTAATAAATACAAATGCACCCAAACGCATCGTTTTTACTAATTTTTGAAAACTATTTTATTTCTAATGATGCAATTTTCTGGTTTTTTTTAAGGAAAAAAAGCGCAATTTCGTACTTTGCTGCTTATTTTTCTTTCTTTTATTTGATTACGCAAGAAAAAGAGAAATACTGATGTATTTTTGTTCAATACTTGCTTGGAAATAAAATTTAGTATAGTTTAGACTAATAATTGGGTGATATACAATTGTATTGAGCATAAAAAAGCCGTCTGGGGTCGAGAATACAAACCTCATGTAATAACTTCAATTATCGAGCATCCATCAATTCTAAATGCATTACGCGATTGGAAAAAGAAACAAGAAATTGGTTTATCTTCGAAATAATTTTCCTAACTATTATTGCTTAGCTATTAACAAAAAGATACGAAGTTTAGTTTAATATTAAGATTCTGTATTAATTACACTGTTTATATTTCTGATAGATTTTCATAGAAAAAAAAAATCCGGTTATTAAACGTGTATCAGATTTACTAATCTAGTTTTTCTTATACGTTTTTGATGACGTTTTTCAATAGATTTGACCGAAATTGGTGTTGATCCTGTGACCGGTCAAGTAAATTTGATTGATTTGGAAGGAGCATTTTGCGATCGAACTTGTTTGGTAACTGTGATGACGGCAAACAATGAAACTGGTGTAATACAACCTGTTGCTGCTGTTGCTGAAATTGCAAGGTTCTTACGTTAATATTATAGTGCTACTCGTCATCACCAGTATTTTCAATTACATTTAAAACATTATCAGAAAGTATTTAATCATTCAGTTTTTATCAAAATTATTTGTTCTTTCAGTTTTTAATATCAGTGAACTGGTTTTTTGGAACATTCTGAGTTTTATTGGTAATTTCTCTAATTCATGTTTCACATTTTCATTTAAGGAGATGTGAAGAAAAATTTGAGGGACGTGTATTTGTGCATAGTGACGCATCTCAGGCAGTTGGTAAAGTGGATGTCAATGTTAATGCTTTGAATGTTGATTTCGTTACCGTTACGGGACATAAATTTTATGGACCGCGAATTGGAGCTTTGGTTATCAGAGCAGAAAAGAAAGTACCACTTAAAGCTATGCTTCTTGGTGGTAATCAGGAGCAAGGCAAACGAGCTGGGTATGGGACTTTGGGATTAGTTTTTCTCGATTCATCAATTAATATTATAAAAAATTCTTGTTTTTTATGAGATCCTTGGCAATAATTGGAATTATGCGAAGGGAATGATGGGATTAAATGAAATATTTTCAATTTATTATATTGTTTTGCCAAAAATAATCAATAATCATATTAATGGTTTTCTTCTATTTTTTCCGTTTTCAGGACAGAAAACACACCGATGATTGTTGGATTAGGGAAAGCGGCTCAAGTGGCTTTCAGCGGCCTTCAAGAATTTTCAGAACATATGCAAAAAGTACGAAATTATTTCGAAAGAAGGCTTAAGGTAAGGTATTAAAAGAAATACTTTTGTGATGAAGTTTATTATTATGCTAGCTTAGGTACCTTCCGAGATAAAATGTTAGTGATAACTTTTTTCAAACAGTTATTCCATAATATTGCATTCTTCTCAGCTTTACTTTAATTCCTTTTTCTAGGTAGTTTTATTGCTCTATTCATTATAGTTTTTATAGACTTTAAAGAAAAAGATTTGATTATTAAATGCGTATTAGATTTGCTTAGTTAGTTTTTCTCCTACATTTCTAAGCACGTTTTTCATTAGACTTGACCGAATGAAAAACTCCTATTGGCAATTCAATTTTTAAAGGAGACATTCGAAGATGGCATTGTCATTCACTTCGAAGAATCTGATCGTTTACCGAATACGAGTAGTGTGGCATTTTTAAGATATTCTGGAGATGCTTCTGATTTACTTTCCAAATGCAAATCATTTATTGCAAGTACAGGAGCTGCATGTCATGCAGCAACTCAGCAGTTAGTTTACTTGTAAATCAATAGCATGAAAATATTCTTTAATCGTAGTTAGTCAAATTACTAGTTTAATCTTGTTTTAAAAACTTATATTTCGTTAGATTTCATGAAATAAGGATCGTCTTGATAAAAGCTTTTTGTGTCTTAATTCCTTTTTCTGGTAAATAATTGCTATGCAGCACTATGAACTATGTTAGAAAGTAAAAAATTTCAAATACAGTAATTTTTTGAAATTAAAGCTTGTACTATATAATTCAAATATTTTTATGTCTGGATTTTCTGTTCGTACGAAAAGTATTTTTAGATGTTCACAAGTGTTGACGGCAAGTGGTATTCGATATGAGGTTGCTCTTCAAACTGTACGATTTAGTTTTGGTAGAGAATCAAGGTGTGATCAAGTCGATCAAGTTGTAAATGAACTAAAAGCTATCATCTTCATGAGTAAACATTGTAGTTCTCTTTTGAATGCTATTAATAAAGGACCGGTTCCAGGTTTTTGAGTAAAAAGCTCTTGTAAAAACATTTGTAAAGTGGCGCTTGTTTGATTTTGTATATTTGCAAAATATGCAGGATTTTTTTACGAAGCTAGTAACTTGTATGATTAATCTTGATCCTTCTGATTAGCTTATTAACCAAAGATATATTTTTTTAAGAAAAGAGAAAATGCAGTGGTGAGCAAATGTGCAAAGAACATATTTTTGTGGATAGCTAAAAAAAAATTCGGATAACTACTTTAGACTTTGTTCGGAATTTACTGTAGGGCGTCTTGAGATTTTTCATTACTTAATGTACGTTAATTCTGCTTTTTTCTTCGTCAGGTATCTCCTTCATTTCCTCTCTGAAATGATCTTGCTGTAAAGTTATCCTTTATATTTTTGTACAAGTTGTATGCTATCATCTGTTGCTGCATGTGTATTTTTTTCGCATCAGTTTTCTCTACATGAGAATTTGTTAGACATCGTAGTTTTGGCGTCTTAAAATGCTGTAAAAATATTTATTGAAGGCCTTGTCTAAATTCTAGAGAACTAATCTGCTTTGAATAATAACAGATTCACTTTGAAATGATAAACAGTGTTGTCATAAATTATGCTTGTGTAAACATCAATAAATTTTCTTAGCGACTAACTTTCCTGAAAGGGATTAGAGTTTGTTGAATCTGTATAGAATCAAAAAATATCATGAAAAAGGTTCTTAGTTCATTTTCGTTAAATTGTATTACCAACTTTATTGCCTGGATTAGGGATTTGTGTAATCGACTGAGTGCTAATTTAAAGGTATCAACGAAAAAGTGAATCAATTCTACGAGGAAAGGTCACTTTTCATGGTTTTCCTTCTGACTACATGAGGTAAGAAAGAGTGAGTTCTAAACAAGAATTTTCGCTGAAAATCAGCTTAAATGTGTCAATATTGACCAGTTCTACAATAAAAAATAAAATTTATTTCGAATTAATTTTATTTCAAATACAATCAAATGCCATCATTACATATTATTTTCGCGCGTTCCTTGTGGTTCACTCATCATGTATTCCGAAGAATCCGACTGTTCACATTGTTGATCTGTAAGTCAAGCTATCAAAAAGTGAATATATTGTGCAGTTAGTATTTGCTATCAAATTTTTTCTCGGAACAGAAAATAGCATCAGTGAAAATGATAGCATCAGAATAGCATCAGTGAAAATGATAGTATCAGAATAGCATCAGTAAAAATGATATATGTAATAGCAAAAAATACAGCGCATTTCTGGCGCAATATAGGCCGATATGGTGCCATCATCACTTGGAGTCAAATCCGAAACAAACTGATGACTTTGCGCTGTCATTACAGCAACACTCGATGGAGTAAATGGAATCTGATGGCTAAAATTATCACAAACGAGATTACAGAAAATTCTTCATCATCTATAAAGTTATTTTACTCAAGAAGTTTTAAATATTAGCCACCATAAGCTGTAGCTTTTTTGTGGTACTCAAAATATCAGAAAAATGACGCGGAATTATCAAGAATTCCCTCTAGCTGTCGCAATAAATTCTCTTCGGAAATTTATATTATTATCAATCAAACAATACCAAATTATTATACTGTATCACAATAGTTGTTAGTACAAATAACTTACAAATCGGGAAGTGCTTGTATTTCACGAATTTCCTCATCAGTTCGCAAATTACGACCAACAGTATATTGCGAATCAACTATATCCGGTAGTTCTCTGATATGATTCTGCTTAAAAACAAACATTACAAACTGCTAATTTAATCTGATTTCTAGCCTAAATTTTAAAGAGATTCAATTTTCATTTCATTTTCAAACTCAAAATAGGCGCAATTATTATATTTAATAGAATATACTTCGTCTTCGGGCATATCATATCTATCGATAATTGGCAATACATTTGGGTTATCACTGACGATCGGAGGAATTGCCCGTAAATCTTCGTGTTCCTCACGTGTAAGTGCCTTTTTCCCAATCACGTGATCTTCACGAACAAATTCTGGATGTGCATTAATTTCCTAAACATAATTTTATTTTGCATCAAAAAACACAGATTTGAAATTAATGCCTCCTTCACATGCTGATTTTAAAAAAAATGAAGTTATTTTGTCTTGCAATACTGCACAATTAAACTAAAAAAGTTTTACAATTCGTAAACCATGCATATATACGAACCATAATTTCAGGTGAAGTAAGAGTAAAGGGCATTATTCTTGTTGAACCGTTGCCGATGTTTCCTGAATGATCATGATGATTAAAATAAATAGTATCAAGTTATTCACAATCAAATTCAAAAATATTTCTTGATGTGAACTGAAGAGATTACGTTTTAAACATTCATTAACTACTGATTTAAATACAGTGAATAAAGCGAAACTTCTTAAGCATAGGTAGATATGAAGTAATCTCAAGAAAATCGATCCTATTGTTAACAATTTTAGCTTTGCTTAATAGTCAGCTAAGTCCTTCCTCTACCATTCACTGCTTGTGAAATATCCAAAAGTTTACCTTCTGAATAGAAATTCATATCATTTTGACAACCCAAATGGAATGGAGTATAATATACGTGATAATTGCCCATTTGCTGTTGAAGAATTGTAGGATCCGTGAAAGTTGGCCCATATATATTATCTGTAGATGAAATTGATTTACTAATAAGTTCTGAAATTTTCAACAATTTTCACTGATTAAAATTATAAATCTGTATAGTAGTATCTTCGAGACCATTTGGAAAATAGAATAGAATATTCTGGGAGATGTACCATCATTTATGAGGAGCTATTATTTCAAACTAATCAGGTTTATTTTTGATGGAAAAAAAGACTTGATATATTAATGATCTCTTCTTTTGAGAAACAACCTTGCACAGTGAATGGGTCAGGCAATTTCTGAATAAAAGCCAGACTTTCTTTACTGTATACATGACTTTTTGTAACTTTTGGCGGAGGATTTTTTTTTGAAACTTCTAAAAAAGCTTTGTTTCCAATAAGATGTGATTAAATGCATTGTTCCCATGAACGGGCTTAATTATGGACTTCCTCTTATATAAGTAATAAAGCCAGATTTAGGTTGATTGATTCACATCAAATATTTTTAAATTAAAATTAGCTATAGAAATCACTTCATGAATATAATTTACTTCATCGCAAAAATAAAGGAATTTTCTAAAAAATTAAGGATTTCTTATTTTTTTATGAAGTGACTTTTTTACTTAGCCGAAACGTACGATAATATGTATCCAAAAACTGGTTTGGTAGTTGATTAATATCTGTAAGACTTTGCTCGCCAAAAGCATAACGATTGATAGTGTGCATATCCGCTGAAAAATTTACTTTAAGATAACAGATTTGAACAATAAATTTGACCATTTGAAGCGAAGAATAAAAGGGTTATCACAGAAAAACGTTTACTCTCCTGTGAAGATCCATCCCCATACGGATTACATTCATTACTAGCGTCCGAGCGATCTGCAAATTTATTAGGCTTAAATATGAAAAGTTCGACTGAGCATTCTTCACCTTGGTACATAGTATATAGTTTATGAGATATCAATCTAACGTATTCCAACGTTAGATAATTTGGTTGTTTTTTAATATTAAAGTTGTTTTAACATTGCTTTGAACACATCAAGCAAGAACTTCTTGTGAAGTATTTAGTCCCCTTTTGTTTCCTTTCTTTTTCTTGCCTGATTTGTTCCGTTAAATTATAGACTATTCGATTACCCCCGGGATACTTTTGACCGTAATTATGCAATAAGTTCCCTAAAAATTGAAATAATAATATAAGAATCTAGGAAATCCATTATAAATTATGCATATGAACCAGAAAACTTTTGATGTCAAATTTAATACGAAACCTTGGTGGAAACAGTTATTGAAATGTTGCAACTTTTCCTTCTCTTGTCTAATTTGTTCCGTCAGATTGTATACAGTTCGATTGCCTCCTGGATAATACTGATTCCAGTTTGGAGTGAAATATCCTAAAATACGTGTTATGGCTACAAATACCTAAGAGACTCAAAAATAGTAAAATAATTTTAAATACGTTTGTTGTAAAACTGCTTCGGTATATCACTCATATCTGTAACACTTCCAGAACCATATGCATATCGATTGATGGTTTCAGTTGTTGGTGACACAGGATTTATCCCCCCAACTAAAAGCAAACTTAGTATTTTAGATACTGTAATCATAATCATCAGCAAGTTATGTGATGACAGAATGGACTAGGAAAAAATACGTTTGCAAGAATAGTGGCGCCTGATGTTTTGACTACTTGGCGAACTTGGATCTGACATTTCGCTCCCATTTTGATCCAGGGAAGGAGGCTTATACATCATGTGATAGTGACGGGGCTCCTCTGTAATATTCTTGCATTGTCAACATTATGTATTAGTCAATGAAATATTTGTAGACAACAATAAAAGAAATTCTGAAAGATTTGATGACGGAATTAATACCTACTTCATTGCTTTTTTAGAATTCTTTGCATTAATTGAAATTAAAAAATTGACGAATTCTAATGAAGAAAAATCAGTGAATTGATAAAAAAGTATTAAAACCTGAACCATATGGTACTTGCGCTCTCTGAAAAGCATTTAGATCACTTTCAAAGGTAACAGCGGGAGTGAAGAATTCCACGGGCAAATTCTGAATGTCAGAGATACTTTCAGGGGTAAAAGCACGCCTGTTCAAAGTTTCACATGACTTATTGCTCGCTAAAAATGCCTTAATTGTGGTTAGCATTCATTTATATGAATTTCACACATCCAATTCATAATTTATTTAAAAAATCTATCATTGAGTTATTAGAAAAGTCATAATCCATAATTGTTAAATACAAACATTCATTTGAAAACACGTCCCCGATTTTTTGAAATTCCACAATACTGCTCATAGTATATGGATGACGACCGATAGTTCGATCCGGTACACTTGCTGCTGTTCGCATATCTGTATTTGTTATGGAAATATAGTTAGATTACTTTCACTTTAAAAAAAAACGAAAAAACTAAAAAAAAACAAAACTAAAAAAAACACAGCCAATATTTGCATGTACAGTAAGGGGAGTACATATTTTACGGGCCAGAATCTTTTCTTTGGTACTCATTACGGCGAAATTTCGTCTTTAAAGTTATTTTTGTCATGTTTTGTTAGAAGGATAAAAAAACTGGAGAGGTTCAACCATCACTGCTACTGGAGAACAAATCTGGCACATCGCTGATGTCTGCAAGACTGTGTGATCCAAATGAATATCGGCCGACTGTTTCAGTGCTTTTTTCACGTCCTGTCCCAGCAGCCGCTAAACGAGCATCTAAAGAACCTATTGAAACAAATCATTCTAATCACTGTAAATAATTAGTAAACCAGATTAACTCAAGCAAATTGTAACTTTTTTACCTGACAAAATTTGCTTTTTTTAAAAATAAACAAACCTGTTGGCGGTACTTTTTCAAACTGTTCCGGTATATCCCTAATATCTAATAAACTTTCTGGACCAAACGCATAACGACCTATTGTTTTGACCTCTGCAGTTGCCGTAGAATCAGAATCTACAGAACGAAGAATCATGCTGGCAAAAATTTTAGACAATAGACTAATATTGTTTGTAATCATGAAAAGATAATAATATGCGCAGCACATCCTTAATATCTTTTTAGCTTTGAAACATTTCATCCGAATAATCCATTTGAAAAGTATTAAAATTTTCATAAACGTTAATATAATTAATTTGTAAAAATATAAAACATAATTTGACTTAAATCCTTAAATCAGTTGCTACTTTTTGAAACTTTTCCAAACAAGAAGTTGTCTTTTGCAAAATTTTCTCAGTAATTATCGCTTTGGAATGCTTGCTAAAGAATTATGCTTTTTGCAGAGATCAGA
The DNA here is from genome assembly GCA_900618365.1 of Thelazia callipaeda. Classification (NCBI taxonomy): domain Eukaryota; kingdom Metazoa; phylum Nematoda; class Chromadorea; order Rhabditida; family Thelaziidae; genus Thelazia; species Thelazia callipaeda. The sequence continues at coordinate 81,934 of UYYF01004294.1, read as the reverse complement.
ACAATGAATTATAGTTTCTTATCGTTGAAATATTATAATTTTATTGAAATTTTTAATCTCATTTTATAGCTCTCGTGCAATATTATTAGTGATGAAAAGAATAATGTATGTATCACTTTAATTCATGATTACCTTCTGAACTACAGGAATGAGCTGGTATCTTGTGCACTGTTGTATTCTGCTGATAAAGGTCAGGATAAGTCGTAGCTGTTATAGGTGTTTTATTAATTGAATAAAATAATGGTAGTTATTTATGAGATGCTATAACTTCATAATAATTTAGACATAAATGTCTAACGAATTGAAACACTTCCATTGCTTAAAGCTTTGGTTTCTTATTCATTCCATGAAAGTAAGCAGTAATTTTTTTGATTTCGTTGCTATATATAGCTTATTATTATTGCTTTTATCAAACTTATCACTTCGTTTTGCATATATTGTTATGCAAACTGTTGTTTCATTCATTATAAAAAATTGTATGCTTATAACACATAGTATGTTAATTTTATGTAATGAATTTTTGTATGATAAAGAAAGAATAGCATTTATCTGCAGAACTTACTTGCTTGTAGCATCTAAACAAAGCAGACTTGTAATTAATTATTTAGCAAACTGTTCAAAGCTAAGTGGTTTGAGTATTGCAAGTTTGCTGTTAATAAGTTACTATTATCAAAAAAAAATTTTTTTAATTTGTGGGATTTTGCGAAAATTTTTTGAGATGAAACAAATGGTTACTGTGATAGTGCCCATATCGTGGGTGCTGCTGTTGTTGAGCAACCCTGAAATTAACTTACAAAATCATGCCCTAAATGTATAGTTCTAAAAGACAAGTAACACTTATTATTAACTGATAGTAAGTTATCAAAAATGATTCATTCTTTAAGCCAAGTAACAATGCGGACTTCATCTATTCTTTAACAAATTACTTATGTTTCTTCGAATCCTTTGGAATACGCTGGAACTTGAAAAAATCTCGCCGCAAAAAGGGATTAATGAGTAACGGCTGCTCGTTGCCATTCATTGCTTCTCTCCGAACCTGAATATTTTTATCTTGTTCAGCAGATTTTCCATTTCATAAGTTCAAATGTTAAACTGTTATAAACCCGCAGATGCTCATCGAAATTAGGAAGCTTCCTAATCTCAGAGATCTGTGAATCGGTGAATCTCGTCCCTATGTGCTGTTGAGTGAATGTGCATGTAGTGCTGCAACTGTCATCTGACAATGATCCACTGGAACTGAAACAACGATAATGTTCTGAAATGAAAATCAAGCGAAAATTCAATTCAAAATTAATGAATTATAAGCTTTTTATCATTGATCATTGACAAAAAACTTTCCCAATAAATTTTTCATTTATTTTTTGAAATAAAAAAGTCAGTACGTTGAGGAAACTCGTGGTACAATCACATTATTCGTTTTTGCATATTTTTTCGGATCCCCACTAACGACTACTTTCTTGTGACGAAGATAGACATGAACAGGATACAACCGACTTTCAGAGAGCTTCCGGAAAAGATTACGTAGATTCTGTACCAATGACAGCATTTGCCTGTGGTCCAAATGGTCGATATGAATTGATCCAAGGACAGAATCTCTATGTGGAGCATTGTTTGGACTTTTCAACCTGCAGTTTTCCATTTTTTTAACTGCTACAAGCTTTTATAAATAAAAAACTGCGGAAAAATTTGCATTCTATTACTTACTTGCTCCAAAAATGCACTTCATGCCTATTAAGCGGGCAAAATACCAAATTTTAAATTTAAGAAACAAAATTAACCACTGAAGAGCAAAGTTAATTATGTCAATTTTATCTTGTGACACAATACGCGGTGAAGCGACTAATGCCACAATAGAATTGAGCGTTAGCTTCTGAATGTCCTGATCAGATAAAGTGTCCATAGCCGTGACAAATTTCATATAAATTTCAATCCGTGTTGAGGAAGAAACCTGAAATGCACTCCGTCAACTTCAAAAGTAATGTTTAATTCATTGAAGTCTCCAAAGGTCTTTTTTGAAACAACCATTTGTGATTCTTGCAATCAATGTTTGCAGTCTAAGAATTCTTACTTTGTTTGATTGGGTTATTACAGTTTTTTGAATTTACTATTGTATTTGTCTGCAAATATGAAATTTCGGTACTGTATTTCGAAGAATGTTTCGCTGATTAAAATGAAAACTTGAAGAATGAAGAGTGATTGATTTAGTTTAATAATGTATATATAATGGCAAATGCTAAAAATGGAATATCTGTATAGTGTAGTGTAAATACGTCGATGCAAACTTTTTTGTCGATAGAATCAAAGTAAATTTTTAAAAAATACAGATGCTTTGGTAAATAAGTAGGCAATGAATGTATGAGTGAATAGTGTAATGAGTGAACGAGTGACCTGATTAATTAAATTTAATTAATTTTTTAACTCATTAATTAATCGATTAGTTTAATTTGATTAACTAATTAATTTATCATCTCATTTAAATTAATTAGTAAATGAATGGACAAAAGTTGAAATGCAACCCAGCATTCTGGATTGGTTGCGATATTGATGCAGTGAATAATGGAATCACTTCTTGCAGATAGTAATTGCAAAATATCTTCCAAATGCTTTTGCAACCTTTCTATTTGGAGACCACCCACAACTTTCAAATACTCTCCATAATTCCCTATTTCTACACGGATCTAAAAATCTTATCGTATACGGTAGTAGTAAAGAAGAATTAAGTTGATGCTTACTTACAGTATCAATTAAAACGAATCGCTAAACTTTGCATAATCTACCCAAATTAAATATATTTGCATATTGTTCAGTAGTAAGAATTAGGCACTTCTCGTAGTCTTAAAAGAAAGCCAAAACATTTACATATTCTTCGTTATAAACAGTAAGAGATTTGTTTTTGAAAAGAAAAACCCAAAAATTTGCATATTTCCCAAATTTACGTATTTCCTACGGTAGCAGTAAAATTTGCATAATGAGCTGCAAATATGCAAAAAACAAATTTCATTTTTTTAACTTACTTCACCCCTATACATCCAGTCAATAACTGCTGATACAACATAAAATTGGCAGTTAGGCAGTGTGATGCATAATGGTGTTTGCTGGTTGTATAGCATCTAAACCAATCAAAATTTTTGATTAGACAGTAAATCTCAAATAAAACAACTGTAAACGTAACAGTAACAATCTTTTTAATTGTTTTACTACAAACAAAAACGAAACAGTACTGAAGTCATGTAAAAATAGTTAGTTCAAAATCATTACTTGTTGCTAAAGCTGAAAATTCTCTTTGCTATTTACTTCTACTATTATTTTTATTGCTTTTATTATTATTATTATTCTAGTCATTAATTTAGACGTATAGATTATTAGAAATATTCAAAAATTTAGTGCATACTCCACGAATAAAAGTTGAATGTATCGCTCCAACACTACTGTGCAGAAAGTCTGTTTCCATATTGGCGCAGATAATGCCAATATCAACTGTAGTGAAATCACGCACTCGACGCATTTCACATAAGTATTCCCCAAGTCTAATCCAATTTTCTTGAAAGTTGTTCTCCCCTAGATGCAACGTGCTAAAATTTCATCTCAAATTAGCATCTTCTCAGCTATTAATCAGTTAAAGAGTTAAATATGATTACTATTAACTTTAAATAACCAATGAATCTTTTATCTTTTCTGGATCTGATCCATAAAACCTGCTGTGGTTTAAATTTGCAAGCTAGAATGCAATTTCTATCTTAAATGACTTTTGTTTCTACTAACAGCAAGTATTCTAAAAGCTTTGAAATAATTCTGAAATTATTTTGAAAATTTATTAAGAAAGAATATTACTTAAATACAAAAATATTACGTGTCTTCATCTTTAATATTGTCAACCGATGCCATAATTAACTCAAGAATTCGAAACCCGAGCAAATTAAGCGCTTCAAGCCAACCACACAACCACTAGCCGTAGAATGATTATGAACAATGAATCTCCTACCCGCGTCTTTTGCCTTTTATCGGCAAACTTTTTTGTATAAAATTTGAATTCAGTGGGCAAAAATTTTCATATGAAATATTTGCAAATTTTCAATCTTGTTAAGCCTTCAAATGCAAAAAGCAAATTTCTTCCTTTGCACTTTTATATTTAAAAGGGCAAGAACAATAAATAACAGTAATAATGATGATAACAACAAATATAATGATAATAATATTTGTTAAATTACTAATTATTATAATAATTGTTAATTACTATCATCATATTTATGTTTATAATTGTAATTATAGTAAATATTATTATGATTCATGACAGTATATTGGTTTCTTTAGCTATAACCGTATATTTATTACTTAAATTACTGTTTAGCAAATCGAAGGGATAAATAAATCAGATTTATGCTAACTTTCGAACTTGTAATGCATGTTTAGTTTCACTAAAAATAGAAATAAATTAAAAAGAAAAAAAGACTTATCATTAATCATCATTACTTTCATATCATTATAATATGTTGTGTTGTGTGTGTTTTCGGTTAGAAAAGATTTTCATATGGCAAATGAATTATTAGATTTTGAACAAAATTTGATTTAAAAAAAAAAAAGCTATACTAATTTGTAATTATTTTTTTTCTCAAACTTTCTTCTTTTCTTTCTTGTGTTTATTCTTAGTTTTTGACTAATTTTTGAGCAATAATACCTTTTTGCATTACATTACAGCATAACTCAGAAAATTTTGCTTCAAAATATATATATACTTTTGATTGAATCAAAAATCGTGCATACATTGTGGCATACTCACAAAAGTTAAAAAAGGAGAAGAAACAGAAGATGATGGAAGGAATTGTTTTCTACTGAAAGTACATTAGTACCTCTTTTGTGACGTTAATCATTTTCATTTTCTTGTTGTTTCTTTTTACCAAAAGTTTGTTAAAAGGCAATTGAGTAAATAATTTTTATAATAATCAAAATTAGAATTATTTTTGAAGTATTTTTGCTAATTTTTTTCATTTAACTGCTTTTAACTTTTTTAATTTTTTGTCTATAATATTTAATGCAGTATTATTTTATACTCTTTTTATAATTTAAATTGAATAAATTAAATTTAAATATAATTATTTAGTAAATAAGTTTATGCTTTAAAATATAATATGTTTTGAATTAAAATAGATTGCAACGATTAAAAATTCAAAAATTTTTACATTTTTCAATCAGATAATTCATATTTTATCTTGATGTTTTTGCAACAACATTTCTACACTATGTTTTTCATTTTATCAGTATGTAAGCATTAAATTTTTTGATATTTGCACAAATTTATTCATACTGGCAAAATAGTAAAATAAATCTATAGTCAGCTTTTCAAAAATTTTCATTGTGATACTAATTTTTGTTTTAGCATTTTAGTCAAGTACGAAGTGGAAAAAGACTAATAATGAATGGAAATTACAAAATTACAGAACAATTTGAAGTAAATAATAGAAAATACAAAATATTTAATGATCAAGATCATTACTATCACAATAAACCAATAAAAGATGCTGAATATCAACGAGATTCACATGATGCAACTGAAGAACAAGCCCTTCTTCAACAAAATCGAACATTCTATTCTGAGGTCAGTTGCATTTTTATTAAATAATTTTTTATTACTTCAATTTAATACAAAAATACTGCTTGAGCTTACAAGTATTTTGGAAAATTATTAAAGCAAATAATAAATTTATACTAATCACCAGTACTTATACTTCAGAAAAATAAATTAAATACATGAAAATTTAGTTAAAACAAATTTTATAAATGATTCAATTTTAATTCAGAAAGAAACTTGATAACAATTTGATTAACTTATTTTTAAATTTACGAGTATGAATAATTAAAAGTAATAGAATTTCAATTTGCTTGATGAATGAAGTTTATAAAATTTTTTTGGAAGAGAACACTCAATTCACTTTCTACGCTTTTAATCCATTTGACTTTCTGTATTATCAGAGATATTTTGTCTACATTTTTAATCCATTTGACTTTCTGTATTATCAGAGATATTTTGTACATCAAATTTGTTTTTATTTCAAACAGAAAAGAAACTATTTTTAAAGTGTTTATTTTTGTAAAATAACTTTTTGTGAGAGACAAACTAAAATAAATCAAATGAATTTTAAAACCAGAAAACACAAGGTGTGAATGCACAAATGATGCACAAATGAATAATTACAAACACTCTGAAGAATGATATTTTTTAAATTTTTGATCAAACTGCTGCATAATCCTCATAAAAATTTATTTGAATTCATTTATTCGTAAATAAGGTATATGAAAATTTTAAATTTTTTCAGTTCTTTTGGAAATTTAGTTTAATTGAAATGTTTTCTGCAGTCGATTTCAAGCATTATTACATAATACATTTAAAAAATTTATTTCCAAACGATAATTCTAAGTGATCATAATGAACTAAATAAGCCTGAATTCTGCATATTCAAATGATAATTTTTTTAAATGATTCTGTCCTTGCAATGTAGTAGTTGATTTTTAAGTTTTTTTTTTATAAAAATTATTTTTTTGCTGCTTCTGAAATCAATTTTTGTTGAATAAAAAGAATTTTATTTGTTGATTTTGATGATTTGTGAAGTTAGGCACGAGCATTTGTTGTGATTAATAAAACAGAAAACACTGCGGTTTCATTCGGTGAGCTTATTTTTTAAATTTCAAGGTCTTAATGAAATTCGGCAAAGAAAAAATTTTAATGAATGATAGAATGTTTTCAACTCGTTTTGATTCTGATAGATATCATAACTGCGCAGTAATAGATCACTGATTAGCTGATCTTTATCATCTTTGCTCAAATTTACTTATTTTCATGCAGAATGTAAATTTTGAGCTAAAAAATAAGAACAGGGTCTTAAAAAAACTTCACTCTACTTTTGATTTATAAGCAATTTGTAGAAAGTTATAAAAATTATTTCATTCATTTCAAAACAATTAATAATTGCAAATAATTTAAACTTTTACTGTTATTGTCGCAGGAAACTACTAAAAGTTTTAAATTTATTTTATGATTTATGCATAAAACTTTCTTGTGATTTTCTTCAACTTTTGAAGAGCTTAGTATCAAGTTAAAAATTATTTATATGTATAAGTAATTCTTAGAAAATTTGCTGATGATCAAATAAACTTTTTTCTACTATAACATTATTTCAATTAATTCCAAAATGATTAAATAAGATTAAATCTGTTATGCAAGATAAATCACAGCAGTTGGTAATTTTTCATTGATATCTTCAAATATTGATAAAAGTATAAAAAGTTCAAGGCCTAAAAAATATTGAAATTTTGTATGATAAAAGAATAATTTATCAGTTTGCAGTACTGGTGATTTAAAAAATTGTTATGATAAGGTATAATATTTTGTTTTGCATATTATTTTACAAAAGCAATAATCAGTATATTTTATAAATTATATCGAACAATCAATTGTTTTATCATTTTGGGCAAAAATAAAACGATACTGTAATATTAAAAGTACATGTAACTGATGTTTTTAATTGCAACTAGTTAATTGCATTTAAACTTTTAAATATAATGCAAAAATTGTTTTTATTTGCTTGTTTTTTAGTCATTATATTATGGTTGATTCACAATACAGTTAAAATTTTATCGTTATCACTTAAAGTGAAATCAAACTTTATTCAAATTCGCTTTTGCTATAGAAGATGCTTAAAAAACGATGCCTTATTAAAATAAAATTCTGTTAAAGTAAATATCATTGAATTTCATATTTTCATTTCCAAGTAATTATTTATTTTATGCATCAGTATTGCTATTAAATCTTTCAAATTTAAGCTAAGCAACATACTGTTGTATTATTGAGTTTATTCTCCAAAAAATCACTTTACTCTTAAACAAAATTGGTCTATGAGTGATGTCAAAAAATTATGCAAAAATACTTTCACAAAATTATGTTTTTGCAAGTTTAATTTTTAATGCATTGCTTAATGTTGAAAATATTTTTGAAAAATAGATTAAGCATCAAATGTTGTCAAAAAATAGACAGTGCTCATAACAAGTAATAAGTTAAGCAAAATTATTTTTAAAAATATGCTAACAAATGAAGTAGTACCCATGCTAGGTACGGTCACAACAATACATGATGAATTCATGAATATAATTTAAATGTTTTATTAAAAGGATAGTGCATTTGGTAACTGTTCTATTTTACATCAATATTGTTAGCATAAGCTCAATCTATCAAATTTTCATATATTTATTACTATTAAATCAAATTTTTGCCCATCTGCCCTTTTTACAAACAAAAATGTGACATCTCTTACTATTAAACACCAATTTCAACAATTTATTTTTAACTCTGTCATTTTTAGCATACTTTTTTTTGTAGCATGAATTAAAATTTTTACATATCAACCAATCATCACTGAATTTCAAATGAACGCCTAAAATTTTATTTAAACAAATGTGCATGAATCATACTATCATACTATGGCTCATGTAATCAGAATCACAAGTTTTACTGCCTATTTGAATTGCTTATTAAGTAATATATATTGTAATAAAATGATTTATCTGGTGATATAATATGGCATTCCATAATTTGGATAATAATATTATTGTATATCTGAGGACATACTTTTTAATTATAATATTTATTAAATAACTTCTGTACATATCTAATTATAGCCGTATTTTGCAATTTTTTTGTACTTTATCATTCTTGCAAGATAAGCAAATATTCTTTGATGTATTTTTTTTAAGCTGTCAAAAAATTCTTTCAAAAGCAACTTTTTCAGTAAAGTTTATCTAAATGGTAAAGGTAATGTATTGCTAAGATTTTATTTCATTTTTTATTGTATGATTTTTAATATTTTATTATTTACATAACAAATTTATAATTTCTGGCTAGAAAACTTCTGTTGTTAGCATTATTGCTACAATTTTTACTTCTATTATTAACAGTAAAAATTGATACTTGAGCTGTATTAATTATGGACTTTTATTTCTGTATTATTGAAGTTCGTTTGCTATTTTTATTGTATGCGTATTTTATTTTAAGAAGTGATAAATATAAGAGATAACAAAAAAATAAGACACACAAAAACTGATAGATGTTGAAAAAAAATCTGTAAATTTTTATCAATTAAAATGTAATCGGAAAATAATAAAAATAATAGGAACTAGGAATGAGTGTTATTATCAATTATCATACTTAAGTATTAAAAAAATTGATAAGAAAATAACTATTAAAGGCGAAGTTAAACAACATTAGAAAATATAAATTAACTTTGTTGGATATTCTTAGTTGAAATTTTTAAAATTTATATTGTATACAAAATTTAGCTTTCTAATCGTTAACTGCTAATGATTTGATATTTAATACAAACAGTTTTAATATACCGTCCTTTTTTCTTCGTCACTTCAATTTCATATAATTTAATTAATTATATGCGTATGAATAAGAAATTTTGAACACATGCACAAAGAAATCCAAAGAAATAATGCCACAAATGTTACTGTCTATACTGTCTATTTTACAGTAATCATCACTTGAAAGCTTCAAAGTAGCAGTAACATGCATTGAGTAAATATGATTTAAATTTCAAATAATACTCGAAAATATATTTATTATACTACAAAAGTTGCAATATAAATTTAATTTTATTGAAAAATTTTGATAAAAATTCAGCATAGGAAACAAGTTCTTTTTCATCTTCTTGTAATTTTGTATATAATATGAGGAAACAAACTTTTGTACGAAATTACATTAAATTGTTATTTAACATTTGAAAAGAAAAGAAAAGGAAATTATTATAATTTTGCTTTTATCCAAAAGTTTTTTAGCACTCAACCAAATGAATAATTTTGAATCATATTTGACTGAAATCAATTCAATCCTTTTTTGAAAATTTTTACGCTTTCTTTTTGATGCACAGAATCAAATTCTGTGTTTCTCGTTTTGCCTTCAGATGTAATCATACTTACTCTCCATTAAACTTTTTTTACTCTCTTTTTCTTTCTATCAATCATTTTACTTACTCTTCTGTTTGCATTTCCTTCTTTTCATGAGAGAAAAATTGTCAAAATTCTACTCTACCTTCCATCTTTTTACTGACAAAACATCTGAAAATATGTTTGTATTATTACATATTCAGTACTGTTTTAATGCAATCGATGATTATCATTATTAGTGTTATGAATTGCACTTTTCATATTGTTGTATGATTTTTCATACTTCATCATTCTTATCATTGAAATCAGTAACAGCTTCTCACTTTCTGAGCCATGAAAATTTATCTATCTATTTATTTATTTCCTTAATGCTCACTACAGTTATTTTGAACAGAGAAGATTAATTATCAGCTTTAAAACATCACAGTTATATATTTTTGCTATTTTTGTAATTTTTTATCTCAAAATGCTTTTTTTTTTCTTGAATTTATGAGAAAATAATAATAATCCTCATACAGTAACTTTTAAATGAGTTATTTGAAACTGTGTTGTGAGCAAAAATTTCTCTTTCTGCTATTTACAATACTCACTTTGACTGTTATGCAAATTAGTGTAAAGCTGAACTGACACCAAAGATTATTATTATATTTTTTTGCCATTTTATCTTATATTATTATAAGTCTGATTTAATAATATTATTTTTTACAACAGAGAAAAAAATATTTGCATAATTTAAGGCATTATCACTTTCTTAGGATTAGAACAAGTTTATTATCTACTGTCACAGAAATTTCTCAAAAGAAATTTTAATTCAATTTTGATTAATATAAAATTACTTAGCCTAAAATTTGGCAATTATATAAAATCTTAATTGAAATAATATTTTTTGTGGTATTACCATATTTTATGAATTATTAAATTGAACAAATTATGTTTGATTAATGTACAGTCTTGCCTTTATCAATATTTTTTTGCAAGATTGTCTTTTTTTTTTCGGGCGTAAAATTTATCTATTCTCTGCAAATTTAAATTTTTGGAGCTCACAAAAGCACTTTTGTGCGATAGTTTCGATATGATAATATTTGAAAGGAATTCATTAAAAGGAATATACTAAACACTGAACTTTTAGTGCAATACTTCTGCCATCGGTTAATTTGAGTGCGTTTTGTTTGCGTTGACTTTTTCACTTCCTCACATAATCTTTCATTTATTTTTTTTTAATTTATAATATTTTATCATTATTTGAGATGAGAATTCTATTTATAAAAGTATTATTGTTCAGTAAGTAAGTCTTCTTTTTTTTTTTTTTGATTTGCAGGATTTCTTAAAAACAGATAATATGGTATTTGGTGTCTCAAAAGATGTAAGAAACGAAATTCAAGCAACCTTTAATCGAAAATTTATCAATATATTTCCTAAATTTTGCTTTTCAAATGGTACAAGAATAAAAATGGATGATACGTGTAAAGGTGTAGCCAGATCTCAAAGTAAAAAGCGCAAATTCTGCAATATTTGTAAGGCTCAAATTTTTGCAATGATATCTTAATAATCTAAAACGATGTTATATGATTTTTTTTAATATTATTATTTTTTCTCTTTGTAAATTTGTACATTATTTTGAGTTCAATTTGATTAAAAGGGCAAATATACAGCATATTAGCTAATAAAACTTTGTATCAAAGTTTTTGCTTGTTTAAAAAAATTGTCATGAAAAAGAAAGAGTGTAATGAATAAGAACTCACTCTGATCTAAAAATCTTGAATTTGTTATAATCAAATTAATCTTTAACAAACTGCTGAAAATTTTAGGTCAACCTCATCGGGTCGTTGGAATGCTGTTGATGGACTGGATATTTTTGGCAGGATTGGGTGTTGCCATGGCTGTGCTTTCACTTATTCTTGATTACGGTGTCGATACACTTCAAACATGTATTTATTTGTTCTACTTATTAACTGATAATTTTTTTTTTTTAAAATAACAACAGTAAAATTCTTATAAAAAATATACTTCAATAGTTAAAAATAGCAGTAGTACACGAAAATATATTTCATTTTTGCCTCACAAAATTTCAAGGAAATTATAAATTGCATATTTCATTATTATGAATGGTATAGGAATAAAATTGAATTTGTGAGATAGGAAATTGAGGAATTCATTTATACTTTCATAATTAAAGTAACATAATCATATGAACCAGTAATCAAGGTGATGTTATTGAAACAAAATAAATGTATTGGTTACAGACCACGTGAAAGTGATGGAAAAATTCAATGTATTCCATGATGCTACCACAAATTTACTGATGACTTATTTAGCATGGATGACATATGCTATGTTGTTACTTATGCTTGCAACTATAATCGTTCATTATTTGTCTATTAGTGCAATCGGTTCATTCAATTTAGCAATAATCTTAAAGTTTATAAGCAGTCAGAAATAGTTTATAATAATTAATCATTTTTATTTCCCATTTATTGGACATACAATACAAAGTTTTCTCACAAATAAAAAACGAAAATTTTATCATTATAAATTGATTATTTATGAGATCAAGTTTAGGATCTGGTATACCAGAGGTTAAAGTTATACTGCAAGGTGTGAATGTAGAGAAGCATTTAACTTTCCGCACTTTAGTCTCGAAATTAATTGGCTTAATGCTTGCGATTGGTAGTGGTTTTCCAATTGGCAAAGAGGTTAATGTCATTTTAAGCAGTATTCAGTGACCTCTATATAATAAATACCGTAGGAGTATCATAAAAACAAGTAATTATTTTTGTGGTTGTCGCAAAAATTTTGGAATTTTCATCGTTAGTAGAAGTTGTTATTTGAGATAACGAAGCAGAAATTTACGCTTACTAAACGTGACAAAAATTTTGAAGGAATTTTGTAGTTCCTGCAATTTCTAATTTTTTAGTTATAGTTGTTATATTTATAATTTATGAATATTTGTAAAATTTTAACCTTTCTAATTAAAAACAAGTAAAATATTGAACCAAATCTGTTATAAATCAATTTACAAAATCATTCAAATTGCAAAAAAAAAAAGAATCACTAGTTTAAGCTTTGATAGAAGTATGGAATTTGATATAATATTTTTACAATTCGAATAAATTATCAGTGAATTTAGCTAATGTAGTAATTAATCAACCACTTTGTACTACTGATATTTGCTAAAACTTTTATGATAAATAAGAAATTAATCCGATCTTCAAAATTTACTGATTTACTTAGGGGCCATTCGTACACATGGGCTCTGTAGTAGCGCATTTAATGCGACGTTTGGTGATAGGTATTAAACCAGCTTATGCAAACGAATCTCGAAGTAACGAATTATTGGCAGCAGGATGTGCTGCTGGTGTAGCAGCAACTTTTAGCGCTCCTGTAGGAGGTATATCATCTACAGCTTGCTTAATTTGGCATTCACTGATAAATGATTGATAAGATATCAATGAACTCAGAAGTTTTCTTGCAAATACTGAAGAGGTTTAGGAAAGTAAAGTTGAAAATAATACTTCATTGCAGGATTTCACAGGTAGTTTGGAAATTTTGCTTGGCCAAGGTAGGCAATTGTGATGTTATGCATGTAAATTGCTCTTTTTATTATTTTAGTATTCAAACAAAAATTTATATAAATGTATTAATTTAGTATTTACAAAATGTATAAAAATTTTTCTCATACAACATTGCTGTATTGTTTGGTTATTTATTGTATATGCATGTAAAATGAACAAATAATTGATGAAAATATATTTACACTTCATTTGACTGCAATTTTATTCATACTTTTTAATGAAAAAACATATTTACACTCCATTTGATTCGAATTTTGCTCATATTTCTTAATAAATTTATGCTTTACTTCAAACTTTTGTAAGTTTAAGTAATAAATCAGTAATGATGTTTTTAAAAAGTACCATAAAAGTGATTTTGATCACATTTACATTTTGTAATCATTTTTCTGCGATAATTTTTTCTAAAAAATTAAAGTAAGTATTCTTGTTAGGTGTATTATTTTCGATTGAAGTAACTACAGCGTACTTTGCTGTTCGTGATTATTGGCGTGGATTTTTTGCAGCTGCATGTGGTGCAGCTACTTTTTCCCTTTTACGTGTATGGATTCATCCATTTGAAGGTTATTTTTATCAATGATTTTTTGCTTGATTTATTTTTTGTTTTTTGAAATATAATCAACAAAATATAAGAGTATAAACTTTTATAAGTTTACTAATGATAAATGTAAAAATCATTTTAGTAACTGTGGCTGCACTATTTCAAACTAAATTCAGACATCAGTCATACTATCCTGAAGAATTACTCATCTTTGCTCTCATTGGGTAAGTAATAATTTATCAATTATTAATTTGATTTACTATGCAATAATTTTCAACAATCAAAAGATATTATTTTGAATTAGCAATAGATAAATAGATAACATATTTTAGTATTATCTGTGGTTTAGCTAGTGCAATATTTATTCTCATTCATCGACGATATGTACTTTTTCTTCGTCGCAACAACTACATGAAACAATTATTCCAAAGACAGTATGTTTTAATTAAATAAACTCATTTAATAAAATGACAAAATTTTCGAAAATTTTTTCTCAATTTTATCTATTAATGACAAATTTAAAACTGCATGATGTTAAGAAAAAAAATCTTGCAAAATGTTTAGAAATTTTGAAAAAAATTTTGCAAAATTTGTAAAAAATTTTTTCGAAAAATTTTTCTCCTAAATTTTATTGGTAATGAATGTATAATGGATTACGCATAATTACACTGAAAGAGAATAAATAACTGTGTTTTTAAATAAATTATAAGATTCAGTATTTCAGTTGGATTGTTTATCCACTTACAATTTCTATGATTTATGCAACTATAACATATCCATATGGTTTTGGACAATATATCACTGGACAAGTAACAATTTTACTTCGCTTATTTTCATTGTGCTAATTACTTCAAATTTGAACTATGAAAATTTTATGGAAATATTTTAAAGCTTTCTAAGCAAATAGACATAATAAGTGTTATCTCAGTTTTTTTCTTTTTTTTTTTTTTTTTAAATTCAAAAATTAGTTTTTATACAAAGTTAATGATAAAGATCTTTTTTGAATTAAAAGAAAATAGTGCATTCATTCTGCCAGCATAGATTTCCATTTTTTGAACAAAAAGTAATTATTAAAAAGAAAAAGTATTCATTTATGAATGAGAAATGTAGAAGTGATTAATATTTGACTTATCGTATCCATGACCTATTCCATAAAAAACACGGGGCAATGAATGGGAACACCAACATTGCATTATTTTATTTTTATTGCGTTAAGCATTTTAAAAATGGTATTTTAAAAAAGATATTTATTCGTACTTTTATTTTTTACCAACAATATTGCAATTTATATGGAAATTTTCATATTTTTTATAAGTAGTTAACAAATATATCCCTTTTTTAATAAATTTGTGCTGAAATAATTTTACTAAAATAACAATAGTATGTCGATTTTTCAATTATTTACTTGGTTGTATCGGTTTTACTTACATTATACGTCATATGTAGAAGCAATGATATTTGACAACATATGATTTTACATGTCAAATATGCTTTCTCATTCATGAATAAAAAAATTTTTAAATAACATTTTTAAATTGGCGAGAATTTATAAGCTAATGCTTTCGGCGCTTTTTTTTAAAATTGTAGACAGTGTTTGCACGATCGTTACTTGACTTCTTTGCCAATTGCACATGGCACGTAAGTCCATTGCACGCAGAAGCTTGTAATGAATTCTTGATTGCACGATGGAAAGTTCATGATTCTGTCTTCATTGAACTTATAATATTTGTCATCGGTTTTGTAAGTAGTGGAAAAAGTTTTTTTGACTTGTTATTTTTTTATTGCGCATAATTTTATGATGAATGATTTTGTGCTTTTTTAAATTTTTATGATAAGTTTAAGTTTACAAATTGCAAACTTCTGAAATAAATAAATTAATAATTTTAAGAAGTTTTTCGTACAATTTTTTATTTAAAATCACTTTTGCAGTATTTTTTGGCGATTGTTGCAAGTACATTACCAGTTCCAGCAGGAATATTTATGCCGGCATTTGTTATTGGAGCAGCAATTGGTCGGTTAATTGGAGAATTTGTAGCTTTAATTTATCCTCATGGTTTCCGTGAAGATCAACAGTTGCTCATACTTCCTGGGATTTATTCTGTTGTTGGTCAGTTCTTCATCTATAAAGCATTAAATCCTTTCTCTTATTTTTAATTGAATTTGTTTTAAAATTTTTCGTCTTAAATTTGTTTCTGACATAATTAATATCTTAAAAGATATTACTGCTTGAGATCACGATATAATATATTTGATCTAAAAATGGTTACTTAAACAGGTGCAGTATCGTTTTGCGGAGGTGTAACACATACTGTTTCTGTTTCTGTAATTGCATTTGAGTTGACTGGCCAACTATTACATATACTTCCTGTAATGGTAATGTCTTAACTTTAAATTATTTGCAATTATTGCTTGTTTTTATCTATTATTTATTTATTATTATCATCATTATTATTATAATACTATTATTATCATTACTGTTATCTCAATGAAGTTAATATGCCTTACAAAATACGGTTAAACATGTTTTTGTAAATTTTGTTTTTTTTAAAGTGGAAATAAGATCTTATATTGATAAATTTTTGTTTATTTATCACAATTTTGGATTAACTACTCATGCAGTATTTTTCGGTTTCAGATAGCAGTTATATTGGCGAATATTGTGTGTTCTTCGCTTCAACCTTCATTTTTTGAAAGTATTATTAAAATCAAACATTTACCATATTTTCCTGATATTCCAAAATTGACATCATGGTACTGCATTCCCCTTACGATATCTCATAAAAATATCAATAGAATAAAAATACAGTTTTATTCCAAGTATTTACACAGAGATCATTTATTTTACAGGGCACATGAAATATGCGTCGGACAAATTATGGTCAAAAATGTCAAATTCTTAACAAAGCAAAACACGTACTACGAATTACAAGAATTGCTTTCAAGTCCTCAAAAATTATTAGCGTATCCATTGGTCGATAACGAATGTAAATTTTTCAGTGCTTATAGCAGTTGTTAATTTCAGTACTTCGTTTCTAATACTTGGAGTAATAGATTCATCCCGACAAATTGGTAAAAAATAGTGATTTTTGAATGAACTCTGAAAAACATAGCACGAAATATAATTTGTAGCATCGATGATATTGCTAGGATCAGTAAGTCGTGAGAATTTACTGCAAATGTTGCATCGAATAGTGGGTGATGAAGCACGACACGCTGAATATTTACGACGAATTCAATCTCCCAATCAATTATCAGAAGGAGCTTTTGATCCTCCTAAGTAAGTCTATTACTTTTAATTCATCTCGTTTCATATATATAGACCATACTGCGAGTCAAGCATCAAATAAAGTATATACTTTTTGCTTACTTATTAGTAACTGCATTTTATATAAATAATTACGTTGATAACACGTTTCTCAAGTATTATTACACTTCTTAATGTATTGTTTTGCTTAGATTAAATTTCCTGTTCACATTTTCATCCCAAAATAAGCATCAGTAATTATCATGCTAAAGCCGTTACTTTGACTTTCATTCCATATCATAAGATATAGCTAGTTTTGCATTTCACAATTCTAAGATTATGATACAAAACAGTATTGTTTTTAACTCTAAACAATCAAAGTTTACTTGCTTCCTAGCTATATGCTTATTTGTTATCTACAACAACAAAACAATGTAAAATTTTGTGCTTTTCAAATTTTTGACAATAGTCTTAGAGATTATCATCTTGAAGGTACTATTTAGTGCAACTAGGTCTAGACTGAATTATTCAAATAATCTATTAATTTCGTTTGGTGACAAAATTCTGCGCTAACTGGCAATTTATTTGCGATTAAAACAGTTACTAAAATCGTAGGTTGCAAAATTGCTCTCTAAAAGTGTTATCATTCAGTGAGAAGTTCTTTTACAGGTTTTATATGGGTTGTATCTCTTCAAAAGTATCTTATGCAGATCAGAACAAACAGTCTTCACAAGAAGCACAACCACCTCCAAATGAATCACCGAATACAGAATCGCGGCGAGGATCGCTTTTAAAGACGTCGCTCAGTGATTGTGACATGCGAAAATCATGTAGAGCTGAATCAAAAAAAGAATCATCTGATGAAGTTACATACAATCGTTTAACGAAGTCTTATTCCGGGCATGATATACGTGGAACTCTCGGAAGTGAGTTTCTTATTTTAAGATATATTTACTTTACTTCTTCACAAGTTTTGAATTAAAAAAGCACATTTATGGATTAACAATTGAATAATGGTCATTTTAGATATGTTCGAGAAAATTTCGCATACATTTCGGACATGGAAGCGATCAGAAGACCTCACTGGAGAAGAAGTAAATTGCTTTTTCTTAATTCAAAATTATCATACTTAAATGAAAGTAAGAAAATTACCGTACTTGACATTCCATATGTAAATAATAAACTTTTCATAAATTTCAATTTATCTGCAAATTTTATGGTTAAAATCAACAAAAAAAATGCATTAATTTACGTAGCGTCAAATATGGGAAAAGCAACAATTGAGCAAAATAATTGATTACTCCGAAACTATCATTGACTCAGCGCCTTTTCAACTAGTAGAAAACACATCTTTGTACAAAGTTCACTCGATTTTTTCACTTCTTGGAATACGAAGAGCGTATGTGACAAAATATGGTGTATTGATTGGTGTAGTTGCTGCAAAAGAAGTAAGTAGATTTTTTTCTCTCATACTTGAAAAATGCATTTAGTCAGAGAGTTTTAATCAATTTATAAATTATAAAATAATACACAAATTATAAAAGTGATGAAGAAAATTGTACTAGGCAGAAATGATTGTGATGAATACTGCAGATTGTAACAGCATTCGAACGGATGCAAGCAGGAACTTTAACAACAACAAGCAGAAAGCCAGCTGGTGATGAACAAGAAAGAAGAAGTAGCGAGCATGGAGAAACAGGTTTATTAGAGGATGAAAGCAGCGAATCTGAATCCGATAACGAAGATCTTATTTTAGTTAGCAGTACTTCCATAAATTGCAGTTAGCGATAAGAATTTAGTACTCATGCATGAAAAAAGAATCACTGTAAAAAATCTCTATCATGTTTAAAACTAGTTTATTTCTTCAATATAATGCAGAGTAAGAATGCAGTTTTCTTGCTTATAAATCTGAAATTCATTCAGTAAATTAAAACTGCTTTTACAGCCACGAGTAGAATTTGATAAATCAACGGCAAGTGAAATTTTAGAAGCGAAATTCGCAGCCATGCGTGCTTCAAGTATGTCTCGTTTCTACTGTAAAAAGTTTTCAAATAATTATTTAGAAAAGTTTTGCATTCAAATATGTTATAGGCTTATCAGACAGGAATCGCCGTAAAAGCTATCCGAATTTTGTGAGAAAATCTCGTGAGAAACCAGTATCTCGTTCAATTGAAAGAAGAAATTATGATGGAATGTTGAAATTACGATCAAGTATGGATGAACAAGTAGTGAAGCAGAAGTTAGATGAAATTATCAGGAATCCTCAAATTTTGAAAAGTGACTCTCCAAAACAAACGACTCAATTCGATATTGAACGAGGAGTAACAAGGATTCCTTGCACAGGTGAGTAAATGATTACACTTTCTAGACAATAAACTTCTTGTCATGAAATTTATTCTAAGAATTTAGAGTTTTTTCTCAGATTGCATTAACTCTCCCTGAAATGCAGTAGCTAAATCTTAAATGATTCTTCCAGATGAGTCATTACAAACACATCTGGATCATCACCCATCGTCATCAAATCACATTCCATCAATATCATACTCAACTTCCGATGACTATGATCAAAATGTATTTTGTAAGAGCATTCGAGGATCTCATTTGACTGATCTAAATACCACTCTTATGCCAACAGCTAAATCTTTCATACAACGGCACCCATCAGTAAATTTAGTGCCGTCGCAGGCGGAACCTTCGCAACCTGATGAAAATAGAATCCAAGTATCTTAAAGTAGTAACAAAAACTTGAAAATTATCTGAATTTCAAAAACCAAACAGCTCATAAAAAGAATAGTAGCTTCGACATATCTGGTGTTTGTACACCATTAAAATTATAATTCATTACTTTAAAGATGTACAGAAGGATCATGCAAAGAAATACTGAGATATGAAACTTAAATCAAATGCTATCTTGGTAGGATTTATTCTTTTCACTCCTTATTCCATAATACCCACACCTACTTCTTCGTGATATGGTGATCTTTGAGATCAATAAGCACTTCTTTTCACACAGTTAATGAAGCAAATCACAGCCATTCCCGAAATTATATGTAATTAATTATAGCTTCAAATTAATAAAATTTTGAAAATGAGCAACATTGGCGATAATAATATGAAAATCCGTATCAAATCTTAATCCATCTCATCAACAATCTTCACCGATAACGCATAAGAAAGCACACGCAACATTAAGATCAAGATAAAAAACATATAGATAAGACAATGGGAGTAGAAAATTACGTTAGTTAGCTAGCAAAAATTTGATATAAATATGTGATAAACTAGAAGTCGTCAATCATTAACGTCATAATTTCTAATTTTGTACAAAAAATTAAGAAGGATTTACTTAGTACTGAAATATATAAGACAGGAACTCTAGAATTACTGAAGCACATGGGGAATGAGTACACAAAAGAAAGATGATCAAATTGTCGGAAGCAGTTACCATCAACATAAATCTTCATTTCTTTCTATAACTCAGAAATATTCAATAAGAACAACGAAGTTAGACAGTCCATTGGAGATAGCCAATCCGCTAAGCAATACCAATCCCATCCTCAAAGAAAGCTAATCATACACTGCTCTCACTCCAAATATCACTGACTTAACAACAAAATATTGTCCCCGTAATATTCCGGTGCTATTCTAGTTATTCGCTCTTTGTCAATGTTTTGTGCTTCTTAGTCTCTTATCTAGTTTACTGTGTCGTGAGGTCATTTGTACTTTAGAAAACATGGAACATTATTCAATACGAGCTGAAATTTATGAGAAAAATTCAGGAGAGAATAGAAAGTGAATTCGTTCCTTCATAGCAACTAAGCTGTGATAAAAAAGAGGCAAATGCAACAAAAGTGATCCATACATAAGTGAAACACTACAAACATATCATCGTTTATTTTTTCATAAAGCAAATTTAAAAAAAAAAAAAAAGAAACCCGAAAAACAAAAACATCATTTGCAAAAATAAAATAAAGGCCACAGAAGAAACTGTCATAAAAAGCAATTTGATGATGAACAAGAATGATTTAAGCTAAATTCAACGCTGTAACATTTGTCACAAAGTTATTTAAACATAGATCTTCAATGTCAAGATATGCAAAATAAGCGGAAAGAATGCTAGCTCTGGGAATTTCAATCTTTACATATTTTTGAAAAAAACAGATCAAAAATGATTATGCATGGAAGAGCAAAAACTTCCTACTTTTCGCACCTAAATAAATGAAAAAAAGTGAGTCAAAACTTTTCGATCCATTCAATGCTTATTTTTATTATCATGAATCACCAGGTAGCCATTTCTTTCTCGTATTCATCTTCTTCAAAAAATGGTTTGTCGACTGACCTATAAATTGTGCTTTTATAAAAAAATATCTATTACTTAAGAACAAGTAAAGTTGAAACATTTTTATAGCAGCCCGCTTTTTGGAGTTAGTTTTATTGATTACAAGAATAATTTTGAAAATTACTTATTTCGATTGAGCTACCAATGAATGATAAATGTGAGACTTACTCAATCATCATCGTACCGCAAAGCATGCAATCACCAGCAATCATATCACTAATCTTATCACCAACAAGCTTCAGCTCTTCTTGATATTCTGCAATAACAATATAAGAAATGATATTTTTGAAAAATACATGGAAGAATAAATTACTAAAAATCCGATACAACCAACTATATCAGTCTCACCTTTAATTTTTCTTGATGCCACGTTTGGAGATGCCGTGGATTTTTCTAACTGTTTCTGTAATATCTTTTCTTTTTCAAGCAAACTTGAGTATTTTTCTTGTTCTTTCTGCAATTAACATCAAATAATTTCTAAATCTATTAGAAGGCTATGAGCATAAATAATGTTATAAATGTATTTCAAAAAAAGATTAGAAAAAAGATGAGCATACAAACTGTACAATAAATGTAAAGAATATCTAACAAAATATCATTTTTCGTCATTTACTCAGTAATAATTTAAAATTATTTCCGAACGATTTCTGAAACAATATATCAAGTAGATACTAAAGTCCAAGAAGATTTCATTTCCATTTCTAGGCAATCCTTGTGGAAAAAATGTCGACAAGTAAATGCATAAAATGGCTTAGTCACCACAGGTTTCAAACATGAAGCACACTGATCATTGGCACGAATTATGGTGAACCTAAAACCAAATTATATTTATCAGCCATTTACAGAACAAGACCATTCCAAGATTGGCGAAGATTTTAAAACAAATGTTGAAACACAAAAAAGTATTACCTGTTTTTCATTTTTTCCACATCGTTATGAACTCGTTGCGCTATTTTTGTAGCATTTTTCATTTCTTCTTGAAGCTGCTGGAATATTTCGGTCAACGATATTTCAATACGCTGCTAATAATAAACACAGAAGCTTTTCGATTTAATAAAACTTTTTAAAACTGAATTAACCTTAATTTTTCCAGAATGTTCTTTCAGACATTCACAAAGTGGCCTCTTGAAATACTGGATAGTGGCAAACTCTGGGAAGAATGGCAATAAATCCTATAAAATCATTTAATCAAATCACAGAAACATATGTGATTATTTGATATTTTTGATACAGGAATCCATACCATCAAGCTGTAACATGACTAAAAGAAAGATTTACATGTAAAAAACATCAAAATAACCTGTATCTTAATAGCATTATCAGACTCTTTTAGCAAACTCACAGATGCAGCCACATCTCCTTGCTTTTCAATCACATAACGCGCTGTAAGACAGTTTATAAATAAGCTACAAGCATAAATCCTATCTATAAAATTAAAGGAAAAAAATGGAAAAATTACGGAACAATAACAAAATGCGGAAAAATCAAGTACAAAAATTGAATTTTTATGAAGAATCACTTTAATGAAAAACTCAACAAAGTACACACACCTATTTGCAACCAAACTTTTCGTCGAAAGTCTGCCGAAAATTTAGAATTAACTGAATTAGGTAATAAAAAATCATATTCATTCTCGACGACCTTCACCATTTGTTTTGCGCAACTTTTCGCTAATTCAACATCAATCTAAATAATGCAAGAAATGTAAGCAAATCGTTGCGGCTTACAATAAATAAATCCTATAAAATCACGTGTGAAGAATGAGGTGAAGAAAATACCGTTAAAGCAGAAGATACAGCTTCCTCATACAGTTCAGCCACACAATATAGCAGAACACAACATCGCTTCAAAGCTGCAAAAAGTAATGAGAAAGAGATTCAAAGAAAAGTATGTTCGAATAAAGATTTGGTAGCCTAAAAACGCAGAAACAAAATAGAAGCTAGGACAATATTAAAGGTCATGTGACTCACTAGTTTTTCCAACACACACTCTCAAAGCATATTCAACATCATAAGGTATTAAGTCTTTATCATAACCGTATTTTTGGAAATAATCCAAAAGTTCTTCCGGCTTAAATCTGAAATGAATTCCTTGTTATATGTAAACTAAGACCTTGAATTTTTAAAATGAAGTACAATCATATTTGTTACATGACTACTTAATGGACAAAAAACTTACTCAGCAGATAAAGTAATCATAAAATTATGCATTGCTCGACTCGCCCAATTTTCTTTTATAACAAAATTAAGATATTTCAATGCAGCAGTGACCTATAATTCACAAGTACTTACAATTCGGATTATGACGCAAGACGCAAACAAACTTCCTAAAGGAAGAAATTTTTAGACTACATACAACAAACTTTTAATTCATATAAGAAAAATTATGGAAACAAGCTTTAAATTACAAACCATCTTCGTCTTTGACACGTCCTGACAACGATACAATGATGGTAATAGGCGGTCCGAAACAAGTGCCTTACCTTCCACGATCCAAGCTGATATCAATTCCGTCGGTACTTCTTCAATTAACGTTGGAGAATGTTTATAATAGAGCTCCAAAATATGCTACAAGAATAAATATTAAGTGTAAATAATGAATATATTATACGGGAATTAATTGGACTTTTCCGCTAATTTCTTCGCAGTACCAATAATAAGATTTACCAATACCTGATTATGTATTAGTTCCAAGACTTCTTTATACTCTGCTTGCAACAAGTAAATGTTTACCATAGTTTCGTAATCTGAAAACGAACAAAAATACATTTTAGTGAATAACAAAGTTTTGTAGAAAGATGAGAGTTGTAAAAACAAACCTTTCAATCGTCTAGCAAGATACAGCTGAATATCAAAATGCGCATGCGAAGTAATCAAGCGATAAATTGCATCCCGATTTGCTTCTACTGTTGCCTGAAATTGCCTTCTTTTTTCTGTAAAAATGTAATTGTTAGTCTAAGGTTATGTTTGAGTTCAGTACAACTGCATATAGATCAAAAATTTTATTAAAAATGTTTTTTCCTGAAAATAACTTTAATTTGAGATTTTGAGATCAATATTAACCTCAACAATGGGTCGACCAAGAAACAATTCAATCTGCTGACGCATATTTTTAATTCTTTGCTCTACTACTGCAGCTTCTGCAGACAAATTAGAAATCTCTAATTGTGTTTGTTTACCATGCCGACGTAATTCAGCGAATTCTGTCAACTGTACTTCTAACAACCAGATAACTAGAATATCTCGACGTATTTTATCCTAAAATTGTATTCGACTTCATACACACCCTTTAATGAGGGCTTGAAATAAAATTTTTCAGATAAACAGCACTTTGAATACAGATGAAAAGGAACCTCCGACAATGACATCGAGTTCAATTTAAGTTCCAAGTAACGCTTGAGACCAACTCTTCGATCCTCTTTGATAGAGAGAAATTTAAGCAATGTAACTTCAAACGGATCAGTTGATTCTATAAGAACTTCTGCGGCAGCAGAGAAGCTGAAAGTTTTATGCTAACTTCAATATTTAAAAAAAAACAAGAAAATAAAGTGAAATTTACGATAAACTTGCAGCGAAGTTACAATTTTCAAGATCAAAAGATGAAAACTACACTTTTTTTCCGCAATATATTTCTCTGCCTCCTTTTTCAAAACCAGTTGATGAGGTGCCTGATCACTCAGTTTTTTTGTAATTGTCCGTGCTTTATCATACTCTCCTCGTTCCAAATAAATCTTCCAAATATCCCTGCAACAAATAAAAACTTAATAGCGTTAATATTACAAATCAGTCTAGTTCTTACAGCATTCAAATTCAGGAAGCCAAAGAACCTGAATTCTTCATTAGGGCGGTACTTCCACACTGTAGCATCTGTATATACCCAAACCATTTCAGAAACAACGTCACGATACATGCCTTTTACTTGACCCGAATCCTGAAACATAGCAATATTCGATTGAAAAATGTTGGAAAAACATCAGACAAAATGAAAACCAGTAAACTGGAAACTGTCGATACAGAACTTTAGTTACAAAAAAAGAACGGACTGTTCCAATAATATCTTCAAATGTTCGCTTTTGATTCAATAATGAAATTGCTTCGATGTGATTGGTATACAGAAGTAAAACATTATATTCTGTTAATGCGACATCAAGTGGATAACTGTAACGCCCATCAACTAAATGGTGTCTGAAATTCAAATATATAGAATTCTCTTGAAAGCCAGTTATTCTTTTCAACTGAAACAAAATGAATGCATTCAAATGTACTTTGTAAATGCGAAGAACTTCTAGCAAAATATTTTGAATGCTAGCTTTTGACTTCAAAATTTCACTTGATTTGTCATAAAAGCAACCCACTGTATGTGCACATCCTCAATGATCATATCATATGCCACTGAAGCTTTTAAATTTATCCGTCCTAATGTGTACCCATCAGCTCCAATCCAACAATATGCAGTTGGTGGATCACTGCCTATTTTGGGATACACCACAAAAGCGCTAGGTAAATTACGTTGTCCATCATCCATTGAATGGAAACGAAATGGTGCTTAAAAAAACTTGTAGTGACGATAAAATATGGGTGAAATAATTAAGATTTATAACTACTTGGCAACGATTTGCCAAAATTTTAAAAATTTCCAATACGATGGAACGAAAATTTACTGTATGATCAAATAATGTAACATAAACCTAAAACTTCTATGTACTGGAATCACAACGAAAACAGTTAACCTTTTGATGTAAATAATGGTTGTAAAATTGCAGAGGAGTGCTCAACAAATGCAGAACTCCATATTGAGCTCACAACAGGCTGTAATCCAACAACATCATGTTTGACATTGATCTCTTCTCTCAAGCAATATAACCTTCCGGGAAAACAGATAAAGAGAGCACATCTAGAAGAACCTCTCATATCATGTTCAAAATTTCTTTGTACAATAAAATACTGATGGCAGAAATTACTGATCAGATAGACTTTAAACAACGAATTAAAGTATCTCATGACCAGTAATTTAATAAAATCATTTCGCTCATAACATTTTCGCCCGATGATTATAAAAAATAGTCAGTAAGAAAAACATCATGTTTGTAATTTAAAAAGTATGAATGGGAAACAAATTTTTTAAATATTACCTATATTTTCCATCTTCATTTTCATAAAGGCACATCTCAATCCCAGTCACAGAAAAATCCTTCACACCACTTATGTTAGCGGCCAGTTCACAAAGATAATTGAGTGATCCACTTGTACTGATGGATGTTTCAAACAGAGATCCTGCATTTTGAATCCTATAGAACAATATGAAGTACAAAATTACTGAAGAATGTGATTAACAAGTCAAATACTTTTAGAAAATACTTTATTACCTATGCACTTCTTAGATTGAATCTTTTCACCTTTCAGCTACTATTTTCTTTTATTAATCTTAAAATATCTTTGGAGATTCAATACCTTTTGTAGTGCCCAATATAATAAAACCAGTGTCTACATCAGTTGAAAATTCCATGTTCCAAGCAACAGAACTGATAACATTCCCCTGCAAAATCAATTCAGAATGCTGAAAAATTAGTAGACTGACTGCCAAAAAGAAGGAGCTCATATTTCTGATAATTAGCTGCAAAAAAGCCCAAGTAGAAACAAATTTCAAGATTGTATCAAAGAAAGTTTTACTTTCAACTTTTTTAGTTGTTTTGGCAAATCACTCTTTAAATTCAAATAGAAATTGTCAGCACCAGTCGTACTTATAATTGCATGACGGCCACTAGGACTGAGATGAACATAAGCAATGCGATCATGCATTAAAAGCGGCAATACAACATCTGAAATACAACTCATAATAATTAATAAACATTCATAGATTCGAGAACAGTTCATGAAAATGAAGTGTAGCATTTCTCTAAAATTTTAAATTTTGCCCTAACCAATAAATAAAAATCATAACTTATACAAAGGGATACAGAAGCTTAAACAGCAGCTCAAACTATACCTTTTGAACTGGTCAAGTACCATTTACTGAAACCACAAAATAATTCACTGATGTAGAAATAGCAAATAAAGATTATAAAAAGCTATCTAATATTCTAAATTTTGATATAGTTTTGTAATCAGTAAAACGAAACTTTACCAATTTGTCGGCTGACATTTTGTAGAGGATAATGGAGAAGTTGCCGCGCACCAATCACCAATAACATTTCCCCATTGCTGGAGCACAAATGAGTAATTTGTCCTTTAGGCCTGTCAATCATTAAACATCAAATAAGCTTTAGTGTTTTTAGATGCATAGAAAAATAGACGGAGAAAGTGAATGAATGTATTATTAGAACAAATAGATGAAATGATTATTTTATTATTTTCAGTAACCACCTACCGGAAATCCACCGCTTTTTTAATAAATATCGTATTGTTGGAAGAGTTTGGTGCATCCATTTACAAAAATTAGATGTTATCAGTGCAAGTTTCTGAAATCTCTTATTTTGGTGATTAATGATCACATGTTTATGAACATACCAACCATGCCAACCAATCTACTCTGTTATTCATTCAAGTCAGAAAAAAAAACTACAAAACCCTGTAATTTCTTATAAACATCAAAATACAAGCAAAGCAATAATGATAAAAAGATTCCATTTTATGCCATAGAAAACAGTATGAAGTAATATGAGGACTAAAACATTGAGAAAATTAGAAAAGAACTGTACAAATTCGTGACTTTAGAGAAGATGAGAAATAAAAAAGATAATGAGGAGAGGAAAAAGTTGGATATAGCACTGAAGGACAAGAGTGCTAGCATTATACAAGCAGAGCAATAATGATAACTATACATGCAGAGTTGAGGCTTGTGAGAAACACGTCGTCTTTCACTATGTTTTGTTAGTAACTCACGTAATATGTCTTCTGTGATTCTCATTAAGTGATTGTTTGATTGCGTGGAGAGAACACTACTACACTTATAAGTAGAATAATTTAAGATATCATAACTAGACGGCATTTATATTTATATGCGTGTTCTAATAGTATATTTTTATGCCAAGTTTTATTTAATAATTTTTTTCTTTCATAATATGAGGAAAAATGAAAAAGATGTTACCAACTTTCGGCTATTATTAGACGAAAATGTTTTCATGGAACTGTTTGACATGCATGGTTAGTAATTCTAACGTCTATAACCAGTAACGAATATGTAAATGAGGTTTGTTTGAGAAAATATTGACTACTTGTCACAGCTTACTCAAATGTATGGTAAAACGCAATGATTCTGTAATTAATGATAAACATGATAATGGCAATGGTTACTGTAATTAATAATTATGATAATAGTAATGATGTTAGCATTGTGTGGGAAAATAAAAATGACACTTACGTGTGGAGGAGTAGCAGGGAACGATACCCTTCAGAAATATAATTATTCAAATCTAGCTTTTATTTTTGCATCTGATGAAAAGATTAAGTAAGTGGTTGATGAAAATAGAAGAGTGCTTGCAAATTTCGCTCTGATGCTCACATTTATTTTCAGCATCTCTTGCAAAACAGATGAATGCAAAAATAAATAAATGATTAAGTGATACGGCAATTGAATGAATTAATGCATGAATGAGTCAGAAGTCATTTTATTTTAGATAGATGTTAATAAAAGTAAACATACTATTTCACTATAATTTACAATTATTACGAATATCACTAACAATTAATACACAGATAACATGCCAAGTTATCATCAAGAATTTGTATTTATGTTTACAAATAATAATATACATTGTTTATATTAGAGCATTTGAATTATTACTGACTTCTGACTAACATTATCTGTATTATCATTTATATTGTGTTCCATAATTGTTGATATTTGCTCTGATTGCTGTCATTACTCTCAATAATATCAACAATCGTGGAATACTAGTATCATTATAATTAAAAGGATTCGTACTGTGGCTAACTATTAATGTCAGATTCTTGAAATTTTTTTTAGAAGTTCTTATGCAATTTCAACATTTTTCACGTTTCACATAATTTTGCTAATCCGTTGAACTGTCCGCAAGCGAAAAAAAAGGATTAGATTACTTGTAGATCTGTATATGTTTGTAACTGTAATAGTATGATTATAAATATTGGTAAATGCATAATTTACGTGAAGTGTTAATAAAGAAGTCACGTACGTTCATATTATATGCATTTATAATGGATTGTACCACCAATTCAAGAATTTTATTTGCACTACGCTTCAGTGGTTACTAACATAATTAACTTATCAGAAACAATTATGTAACTGTTTTGAAATATGAAATGACATAATTGTGATTACTCTAATTACAGTCAGTTGTCAATGAACAGTTCGTCAAAATGAATTGGAAGACTGTTTAAAGTGCGAAATTGAATTATGCTTTTAAAATCAAAATGGTTAAAACATGACACTTTCCCTGAACGGCAAAAAGTAGTTTGCATCGTCATTAAAACCAATACACTCATGTTATATTCCAAATGCACTTCATAATTTGTGAATACATCCGTTGAAAGAGCAATTATTTACAAAGATGACAGATCTTTTTGAAGATGGATATTAAACAAATTCAGTGGAATCCATGCAAAATTTGCAGTGCAATCTGTTTGCTATGTCAAATAAATAATCGACTTACTAGGAATCTTTAGTTAATCGCAAATAATTAAATAATTATTAGTAAATATATTTATATTTCATGAGTAAAAAGATGTTTATGCTTGAATCTAATTTTTAAAACTGTATATAAACCATGTAAAACCGTTAGGAAATATGCTTCACTGTTACGCTTGCCACTTTTCAATATTGAAATCTAAAATTGCTTGGGTAGATGAGAAATAAACGGGTGAAGTGATTTATTTTTTGACTAACTGTCAGTAATTAATTAGTAATAATTAGAACATTTCTGCAAACGACCGATGGAGTTCGTTTCTGTGGGATTGGAATTAGATTTCTGCTGATGTATACTTTCTTGCAGGAATGTTTAATATCATTTCCTGATGAATTTGCGAGTGTTTTCTCACTCATTTATTTCCCACATTTTCCCCAATTTTTTTTTTTCGAAAAAGATTGCTTCAACTAATAATTAAAATGCAAAGGATTCGTTAATAATTGTTTTTTTTCGAATTATAATATTCGTTCTAAAAGTGCTGAAAAAGTTCAGAGAAACGTGAAACTTTCTTGTCTTTTAATGATTGCTGTAATGTTACGTGATAAAAATGCTTAAAATTGATCAATTTTGTATTTGAAAAGCTTTGCATAGTTACTATTAAGTTACAAAATGCAAGTTGAAATAAATGACGAAAAAACTTGCTTTCATTAGTTCACTTATTAGCAAAATTTTTAACGAATGATTTGTTCTCGTCATTTATCAAAGTTTATTTTATCGAAAATAGTTTAGTGTACAAATAAATGTTTCCAAATGTTGCACTCTAAACACAATCAAAAGCAACACTGCGTATTTGAATATTAATCAGAATTTATACGTTTGTGCAAGTGAAAAAGTATACCTTTCTCGGCTCTTCTCTTCTTGGTGTTTTTCTCACATGCATACAAGAAGTAATAAATTATGGAGACAGAAACTGGCAGGCATTTTGTGGGTGGAACGGTCTGCTTCCAACATCACCATATATATGACAACATCACCATATGCACCATTTCACACTTATTAATTTCAAACTTTCATTTTCATTCTACATGCTTTATTTTGAGTTCAATGTGCATGTAATGTTTACTTAAAATGATGCTTTGGTTACGGAAGAAAAAAAAGGCTAAATCTGATGATTATTATCGATTACAAAAATGTTATAAAACATATCAATTGTATTGTATTCTAAACTTTTTTGATGTTTTACTAATTAAATTATGCAAAAGTATTGGGAAATTTTGACAGTTTTGTAAATTAGTCACTCAGGTCATTATAAGATTTTGCATATTATTTTAAACTGCAAAATTTATCGCTATTTGAATAACCTTATTTTTATAAGTTAAAATATTAGATAATTAATTTCAGCATTATTTGAAAAAAATGCGTTTATAGTAAACTTCAAATTATATGTTACTCAGAACTGTAATAATAAATTAATTTTGAAGCAGTTCGAATGGGCCATTGAAGTTTTATCAATTTTTATTTCAGAATTATCATTAAGCCAGATTGAGTTAACAGATGTTATATTCTGCAAGAAATTATTGAAATCAGAAGATTAACAATCTCCTTATTTGATAACAATTAAATCAAGTATATAATAAATTTGATCAGCACAAAAAAAATGCAGTAATCTTCCAGAAAAAAATTCAAATGATATTCAGATTCAGTGCGCTGAGTTGTACATTTTGGTTAAATTATCATAATGAACAAATAACTCTGGCGTGATTAATCTTTATGTGTTGTTAGACCAAATCATTTTCATGCCATACATCGTTCATGGTTTTAAAAGTATTGTGAAAACTTTTGCTTGTAGAATTACCACAATGAATTTCAAATTAAATTTTCAGTTGAATCATTTTTCCATTTAGAGTTTTTCGTCCTTAATACTAATTCAAAAATGAATATACGGAATGCATGTTTGGATAGACAGAATTTTCAATGAATGTATAAATTCATCGTAATATGCAAATATTTTTCCAAGAAATAAGAAATAAAATTAGCAATTCAAGTTCCATATCTAATACGAAAAGTGATCAACATTTTAACGGTTTTCGCCAAGTTTAATTTCTACCTTATTTTTTTAAATTGCGATTTACCAAAACATTTTTAGTGAAGCGAATTCGTTACTTACCTTAAGATAAAATGCTCAACCCACTTTACCGTAAGGAATTTTGAAATTTTTTCCAGAATTTTGCCTCAACTTCTTACTTTCTCCAAAAAAGCTTGAATCTTCGTCTCTTAAATAATATCACAAATGTTTCAAATCATTTTAAAAGAAAATTTTTTCAACTTTAAAAAAACTGCATTATCCATGACAAAAATGTATATACAGTATTAAAAGATGTTCTTCTTAAAAAATCACTTACGAATTGCTATTTCATCGAATTATGCTCAAAATTTGTACACACAATTTTGCTGAAAAATGAATAAAGTAATGTATTTATAGAGCATTCTGTTTTCAAAAATGATAATAAATGTACAAATTTTGATCATTTAAGCTCTGGAAATCCTTTGATGAAAGTGTTTATATCATTCAACAATTTTAAGATGACTATCTTTAACTAAAATAAGCCTAGCAAAAAAACGCTTTTTTTACAAATAAAAAAACACACAAAAACAATTTATTTCTTGAATTATTTTCCAATCAAGGAATGTCATTAATAGCATTATGTGGAATGCTTATTACAGTTTATAGATTAGTCTTAACTTATTTCATTTCACTGATTAAGTAATTTTGATTGCTTTTCTTCTGCTGTAAGTACCAAAAAAATAAATAATTCTACTTGCCATCCTTTTGCTGAATCAAATTGTTATTCATTTTACTTATTTATTTTATTTTGATTGATACTCAGCTAGTCTACTTCCCTATCCTACAACTACATTACAGTCTCTAATCGATGTTTCGTGTATGACAAATGGATTACATTTTTTACTGATATCAGAATAACTCAATTTATGGATTCAAATAAATATAACTTTGTTTAAAAAGCGACTATTAGATTAAATAACATTTTTAAGTTTTTAAAAAACTGCAAGCCTTTTTCTGTGCATATTATAAAATATCGCTAAAACTACACCAATGCTTTTAAATATATGCTTATTTTCTCATTATTATCTGCCTGTAATGTAATGATTTACTGATATTGATAATACCGCATCCTTTCATATTGAAGTTATTTTGCGCTGAGAGTTGTTTCAGCCCAAAATTTCTGGCAGACTAACGTCCAACATTAATGCAATCCTAAATTTAAATTTTACCATTTTCTGTTACATTTCTTTGTTTACCACTTCACTTTTTTTTACTTGTGCTTTTATTAAATTATAAAAGAACTTTTTATAAAGGAATAAAGTTTGCAGACATGTAACTGTGTTATCAAAACAAAAATAAAAGAAGAAACTATTAATGAAAACATCAATCTAATTATCGCTTTTAATTTTTTAATTTATAAAATAAATTCTGTTACTGAAAGAATGTTGATGATTTACTTTTTCATTGAAAATTCTGATTTGTCACTTACATCTATCTTTTTAGTTATTTATTTATCATGCATAATCGTCTTTTTGCCTGCATTTTACCATTATTTTTCTGAACTAACCAATTCTAGTTTTGAGGCAGAATTAAGTCTAAGGAAAACATTTTTTTTCTTTTGGTGCTTCATTTAGATGAACTCATCGAGAGCAATAAAAAATTATCGAGCAAGTTAAACATTGAAAATAATTTTCAAATTATTTCTTGACAAAAAAAAGTCATTTTTTCAAACGATTTTTGCTATTATGACTAGTTATACATATTTTTTATTATATGTATTTTTTTTAAAGTGTACATAAGGAGAAAAAATTATTCACTCGATCCATAAATACTGTGTGCAAACAATGAAGGGAAAGATTTTTGTCCAAAAAATGGTATGAAGAGTGAAAGAGAGACTGATTCAAAATTGTCAAAAACTGAATGTAAAAAATATTAATATTAATAATTGAGCCAATGAGGGTATTAATTGTTTTTAATTAATCAAAAAATTATTTAATTATGTATGCATATATGTAGATAATTTTTTTTGTCTAAATCAAAAAATTTACATAGTTCAGCTGGTCTTCATCAATGATAACGCTATTAAGAATTATCATATTCTGATAATTGATAAAGTTTAGTTATTAAAGTTTTTTTTAATATTTAACACTTCAAACTGTCATAGTGTTAAAAACAATTCATTATTTTTCATGTTTTTCAAAAGGATTTTTTGCAAATACAAAACAAAAAAATTATTGTTTGAATAAAATTTCAAAATGAAATAAATGGCAGGTAATTTTGAAGTGGATTACTAGTGTGACGGGTATAACTAATTTGAACAGAAAAATTAGAAATTAATCAAGGAAGATTTAATCATTCGATTCAGACCTGTTCAAGAGAAAAAAAAACAATGATTTTCTTGCAAGAAAATGAACAATTAATTTGATTTAACTATTGTTGGGCACAAAAAAGTTAGTATCTATTAACTGATGGAACAAATTAAAGTGTCAATTTTTTTAAAATCAAAACCTAGGCAAACTCTGCAGGAAATTTTTTAATATAAAGCCATTAAAACTTAAACGTGAAATTATTTCCCAAAATATTTCTTGTTTATCTATAGTATACATTTTTTTGTTCGAAAAATCGTTCTGTAAGCCATTTTACAGTAGCACCACAAAATTCTTGAAAGAAAATACTATATATATAATATTTACAAAGCCAAGATCGATTTGTCCAAATTGGCGAAATTTCTACAATAATTGAGATCTATTATTTTCCGATTTGCTATAGTTTAAAATAAACTTTGAACAATTTCGAAAAAGAAATATTGAAATTGTATTAGACGGCTAGATACTGTAAATTTTTTATGCGTGTTTTAGAAAATGTACAACGACGACTTGTACAGAAATAGACATAAATTTTTTACAAATGATACAAATAAATGAAATGAAGCAAAAAGTAGAAGATGAAATATTCGGTTACTGTTATCGTTTCTTAATCATAAGTAGACTCGGAAACAAATTGCTGCAAAAATTGATGAGTAATCATTTACATGAATACAAAAATAAATTGCTTTCGAGAAGAATCTGTAGAGAAAACATTTCCATTTTGATAGAAATGACTCAAACTTAGTTCAATTTACATTTTTTACAACGTTATGGGCAAATATACTATTACGTTTCTTTGAATCCATTCTCTATTTTCATTTCCGTGCCCTAAAAGTTCACGAAATTATAATATGATAATCTATTAGTTCTAATCTCATATTTTGACTTAATTGTAAATATTTTTTTCGTCAGTTTCCTATTTTCTTGAACAAAAGTTGATTTTAGCAGTGATTTTAATCATTAGTCCATGTAGTAGTCGTCTGTAGCAAATTTGAAAGAACTCTCGACCATCAAAAAGCTTCGGACAAGAAATACAGTACAGAGTTTTTGATAGTTGAAGTGTTAAGCGGGCAGAATTGGTTGATTAGCTCAAAGCAAAAAATTTTTTTTCAAAATTGTGTGTGTAATTTGCACTCTCTATAGAACAAAAATGAATGAATGAAGAAAAAGTTACACTGACTTTTTCGACTGTTCTTAGGTAACATTTTGAAAGACAAACATGTTATTACCCCGTCACCAAGTGGTGGTAAGTGAAATAGAAGGTCAGAAAGTACTGAAATTTTCCATACTCTACAAAACTTTTTTCTAGCCTTGAAAAATTTTCATATTTAAAGTGCTTCTTTCTCGCTAATATTTATTTGTATAGAACAGACATGCTCACATATCCTTCACCATTCATTTTACAAAATTGTTACATTGAAAATTGTTCATTTTGAATTTTAACAAAATGGCCATACAACTTCCTGATGATGACCTTTTTTTAAAAGTTTTTTTCATAACTGTAATAAATTAAAGTTAATTTCTATGTTGCAAACTTAATTAGTTCATCGCGTCAAAACCACAAGAACTGCTTAAGTTTTCTGTGGTTAGACGTAAATTTATTGTTAATTGATGATATAGTATAGTTTATTAAGAGAATAAATTGTAGAAAATCCAAATCAGTTTTTTAGAATAGAACTTATCCTAAAAAAATAATCATTAACAAACGCAAGGCAAATTGTAAAAATTCTAACTGTATACGTAGTTTCCTTCTATAATATGTAAATGATATATATATTTCAATTTAACTAATGAAGCATTGTGTTTCTATTCAATGTCTTAGCTTTGTGATATGTAAATGGGAAATAAGAATATTAATGCTCTTTTGTATGAATAAATGAAATAAAAATAGCTCTCATAATCATATAGTCAGGTAGGCTATAGAGCATATGAATGTTTGAATCACAATTGCGGATTGAAAATTCTTTATTTCTGTCTGTCGTTGTTTACCTACAGCTGCTTGTTTGTTTGTATTCAAATTCATTCGATTTTATATTAGTGAACAGAAAAAAAATCCTTCTTATTTCTTTCTTAATTTCTGTCATTTATCATTTCAACCGTGAAAATGTTTATTTAATTTGCTCAATAAAAAGTGAACCAAATAGTTCAATGTTTTACGAATAAATGAACGATTTTTTACTCTTTTCAGCTACTGATTCATAAGATGCATTAGATTCCAAATCAAACCATCATTAAGATAATAATTTTTAATACTGATACCTTATCAACATTCATGATTGCAAATGTTTCCTTAGCATTTTTCACTTCTAAAAAAGCATCATAAAATAACGTGATATGATCGATTATTGGTACGATTGCACTTGAAAATAATTCAATTTTAGTTTCAATTGAATACCATTAGCTTTCATTAAATCTGCATAAAAAATGCGCATTTAACAGTTGATCAGTATCATTTCATAGTATGAATAATTATATAGAAATTTAACTTTTAAAATTATATAGTAGAGAAAAATGCTGCTTGCATTATAAGAACAGATTAACTTAATCTTGCTTTCAATCGAAAAATTGGAAAAAAATTATCAAAAATGTATTCATATTTATGTATACTTATCATAGCTATAGCAAAGCAGGGAGATTAAACCAAATAAAGATAGTTATTTAAAAAATTATCAAAATTTATTTTTTAAAATAAAATGTACATGTATTTGTATGGAAGAATAAGAAACTAATGCCCTTCTTGCTTGTATTTGTCATTCAATGTTAAAAACGATTTACCATTCAACCATAAAACAAACTACCACATATACACGCATGTATTCATGTCCTTCGATATGGGATGTGAAGGACACAATATATTTTTTATTTGAGGAATGAAAATTTAGAACAACGATGCAGTAACCGTTCGTTCGTTCGTTCCCGCAGCAAATAACTGCTACTTACTATTCGACTTGTTTTATTTTCCAATAAAAAAGCTCCAACGGTGCCATTCTTTACTTTTATTACGATTATTATTACTCTAATGATCATACTATCATTATTCATATTTTCCTCAATGTAATGCAAATTTTCATATTTTCATTCCCATTTCAGTTTCGTTTTTTCTTTTTTTTCCCATCTTTCCATCCATCTTCGTTTCTTTTCTTTCTTACTTCATTTGCAAAACAGGCAAACGAAGCAATACCGATAGTATAAAAGAGATAAGCATTTTTGAATAATTTAACATTTTCGCTACAGTCAATAAATAGCACTGACTATTGCTGAAAATGCTTTTATTCGTTTGTATAAATCCTTTTCTATTCTTTACATTTGCATATTAGTGTGGTCAGAAAAGGAGAAAAGCGAGGAAAAATGATGGAAAAAAAAGTTACTTTCTGCTCTCACAACATTAAAACGATTATTTATTAGCTCGTTTGGTGCCTAAAAAGCATTTGAGGTGTTCTTTTACCATAAATTTATTTATTCATTCATTTTTTGATTTATTCATCTATTCTAAATTCGTTTATTTTTTATGCTTGTAAAAAGGCACATAAGTGTAGTTAGTGGCAGTAGCAGTAACAGTAGCAGAACGAAAAGGAGGAGCAGGTAGAAAGAAGCAAACCAACCTTTTTATTCGTTTCCTTCCCAAGGACATATTTACTTACTTGTCGATTGTTAATGTGTTCATTGCAGATGGCAGGCACCAATATAACTAACCTGCACTCCCTGCTATACCGCACTAAACATAGATACTCTTATTTGATCCTGACTTGAGCGGTGACTTCCTTCATCACTACGAATGCAGTCAAGTTGAGTCTTTAGAATTATCATGAATTTCTGCTTTTCCCTTCCCATCTTCATTCATTCATTGCATTCTTATCTACAGCAATATTATTAAACGAATGCTTCGTTCCTTCTAACCAAATTTATTTTTCAATACATTTTACTCATATTTTAGGCTTAATTTCAAGTATTTTATCAGTTAATTTAACTGTATACTGGCCTCCTTATTATTAAGCTTATTTTTCCTTCAAATAATCGTAACAGTACTGATAGATACCTTTCATTTAGTTAATTAAGTAAGAAAGTTTATATAGAATATTTGGTTTGTTTTTCTTGACATTACATAGCTAGTCTCTGTGTGGAAAAGTCTGCAGAGACTTACATAAACATTTTGAAGAGACATTTCAGTTTACTTTTACAAATTTCTACGTAGTAGGTGCTGGGTTCATTATTTGTTGTTAGAGTCTGAAGACTGCAATGTTAGATTTTAATGTTGAGGCTGTAATTACTTGTATATTTAAAGTAGGATCACTTGTTGTGACCTATGTTTGTGAATGAAAGGAATAAATAGATGGCAGTCAGTAATTATTTGAATTATAAGT
This sequence comes from Thelazia callipaeda, assembly GCA_900618365.1. Classification (NCBI taxonomy): domain Eukaryota; kingdom Metazoa; phylum Nematoda; class Chromadorea; order Rhabditida; family Thelaziidae; genus Thelazia; species Thelazia callipaeda. Next base: position 42,914 of record UYYF01004294.1, on the reverse strand, counting down.
GGACTTAATCCACCATTTCACTGAAGATAAAATTTAAATCATTACAATATTAGTTGACTGTATTTCAACTAATAAGCTCGTATCTGTGTCGTCAGTTTATCTTATCTTACATGTTGTCAATTTATCTTTTTGAAAATAAAAGGCTAATAAATGCTTATTATTTAACTAAGGGATCTGGGTGCATTTTGTAAAAATTTCAAATGCAAGTGAAGAGACCTGCAGAAATGAAGTAATGAGAGTGGAACATTTTGCTCAGCAACCAAGATTCATGTTTTGCATTAATGAATAATATGTTCCTTCTCAAGGACATGCAAGTGAAAAAATAAACATCCATAAAATTTCGATAGATGTAAGAAAATAACCGAAAATAAACTAGTCAAATTCAAATCACTTCAACATTCAATGTAGTGTTTAATCTTTCGAACGACAAACGCAGCTAACCACAGAAAATTTTCAATTCTATACATATCAGTTTTATAAATGAGAATGAAAATTGCAAAGTGAGTTTTGTACTTTTATCCTGATTCAAGACGGTGACTGTTACCTGTAATTTGGTCAGTAAAATGGTTTATTCACATGGTATCACTTTGGTTATGAAAATAGAAACTTATTATTATTATCAGCGGCAGAGGTCATAATTTTTTAATAGAAAAATAATATTAGCCAGCTGCAAGTATTTATAATATAAAATAAGATTTCATGATAGATAAGTTTGCATAATTTGTCAGTCTTCATGTGCAACTGATCTCGCATAGAGTCATTGCTTATTTTCAAGATATTAAATCTGTTTTGTGTACCAAAAATTTTTTTTGCAGTATATGCATTTTCGTTAAGAATTTTTATTGTAGTACTTTACTACATTTTCATCTGGAAATAATTTTGATAGGTTTTCAACTAAAAACAATTTTAAACTAAATGATATAAGTATTTTTTCAAAATCACACGATTTTGTTGCAAATAATTCGTAAAAGTATTCATAATAAAAAAGTAACAAATGGAATTAAGATTATTTAAAACAATGAAAGTTAGCTTTACAAAAGGTTTTAACTGAAGTTATGAGAAGCTAGTAGTTCTAGCTATGAATGTGTCAAGGCTAGTACAATACATCTGTTCTACTACCTTTAAAAGTAGAAATGGCAATTTTTGTGATAATCCCAAAAATGATTACAACTTCAGCTAACTATCAACATGAAAACAAGTGGAAACCAAAATTTTCATGAATGCTTTCTCAGGTATATCATACATTTCCTGTCCATCACTGGAATAAAATAATTATTACGAAGAGTGCTTTGCTGGTCGAGTAAACCCATATTATTTATTCCACCATCTGTTTTGGTCCGATTTATACAATAACAATTTTTCCTTTTGTGTAAAATTCATTTATTCATATGATTCATTCGTTCATAAAAAAGAAAATGCATCAAACTTTTTACCATTTACACTCTTCTCACTGGAAGTAGTAAAAAAGAGAATTATCAAATGACTAATACCTTTATCATTTTACATTCGATAGAAGCATAATTGTTCATTGTGCTCTTCACCCGATTGATTCTATCTGTGAATTTGTGAAAAAAGTATGAAATTTTGATTTAAATATAATAATTTCCCACATATTTTTTCAAACAATAAAATTTTTTACTGAATTTTATTAGAATTATAAAAACTTTTTAAAATTATTTCCTGAGTATACGTTATTACCTGACTGCAAGTCATTAAATATATTCCAGTAAAGAATGAAATTATTTCGCCGTTGCTATAAAATTCATAACGTATTTATGAGTCAGTTTTGAATTTTTAGGAGTATAGAATTCTTTAGTTATGAATGTCAACGAAATTTAATGATAGAAAGAAAGAAATATTACATAAATTTGCTTTTTGAACTACTCATTCTTCGTTTTTTCATGCTAGATGTCATTAATTAGTTTTGTAGAGAAAGAATATTAAAGACATCAAAAAATGAAACTTTTTTACGAGCTTCAAGATTTTACAGAAAAAGCTGAATTTCTTATTGCAAATTGCCAATGAATTGAAAAAGTAATTACAAAAGTGTTAGAGGAAGAAAAAATTTGTTTATGGATGGCAGACCTGTTTCCAGATGATTTTTTCTTCCTTTTATTAGTACTGTAAAGTTGATAGAAAATGGTTTCTATTGAACTAATTCGTCGAAAATAGCAAATGGTATGTTTGATTAATTTGCTTTCCAGTCAACAAATTAAAGAAATCAATTATGATTGATTTTATAGGAATAGCTCGGAAAATAATACGAAACAGATGGGTAAGAACAGAAATGTATTCAAGCTGTATTTGAATTTAACTGTCCTTAAAAAAGTATAGACATTACTTTATAGAAAAACAATGCATTTTCAATAAATACTAAACCGTTTGCAAGCTATATACATTTACTGCTTTGTTTTCTTATTTATTAGAGTTACATTATAATAAGCAAATAACATTTATTACAAATTAGCCTTTTTTGTTACTAACCAGTGGATGGTTGGAGATATTTTTTTTGCTTTAGTTTGACAGACATTAAATTCTAAAATTAAAAGTTTCTAGTTAAGACGTATTTAGCGCTTCTATTCAAATATGAACTACATTAATGCACAAGCAAATATTTTTGTTCAATAAAACTTATCAAAATTGACTTCCATCTCACTCTTACTCAACCTTTGAACGTTGAAGTTCACTACTTAATTTAAAAATGAACAGCATAATTTGGAAGCTGCTATACCGCTACTACCATATTCAAGATACTTTTAATTTCGAGTGTCAGTGTTTACGGAGGTCTTAAGAGACATAGATTTTTAAATAAAATTTTCAAAAGTTTGTTATGCGTATGCAACAACTACTATAAATAATGAGTGCACATATAATTCAGGTTAAGTTAGAAATTTATTATGTGAAACTAAATAAATTTTTTAATAAAATGAGGCATGACATTTGTTGTTTCGGCATTCCATTTTCAGTAATAGTGGATTCAGTACTGAAATACCATTCTCACTGTAAAAATGATCATAACATGCATAAATACTAGATCAACGGTAAGAGTTTGCTTTTTTATTATTTGTTTACATTGCTAAAACATGTGTTTAATTCTTTCGACTTAAATCTTATGATTCATGAAAATTTTGCTATTCAAAACAGCACTAGAAAATCATAAGCTTTTAATTGAAATCAGAGACTGGAATGTAGGAACAAAGTTATTTCAGTTATCGAAAATCATAATATACTAAAGTGAAAGAAACTCCATAGCTTATTAACGGCTTGATAACTTAATTTATATAAATTTCTTTGGTCGATTTAGTAATTTTATAATTAACACTGCGCGAACTGTTCCTTCAAGTAGTAGACAAGCAAACTGCAATGAAAATTACTTGTGGAAAAATATACTAGCGCAACTCAAATGAGATTTATTTGAACTCTGAAAAAAATTTGATCAAATAATTAGCAATTCGTACTTGGAATCAAAATTGTTTTGAACAGAAAAGCACAGTTTTGCACAACTGCTCTGCAAACATGACTATTTACAGGTTGACTGCGATCAGAAAAGTTAGTTCATGGTATTATAACTATGACAATGTGAAACAGTTATTAGCTTATACAAGCAGTCATGTTTTACAGGAGAATTGCAGCTGTGTAGTATTTTCACTACTCTGAATGTTTTACGGTAGTGATTTTTCTTCTACTTCAATTGAGTCATTCTTTTTAAAAATATTCATGTTTTCTGATTCTGATCTTATCAGTACTGATAATTTCAGCTTCTCTTAGTAAATGACAAAAACTCTGTAATATTTTCAGCTTTTGGGTTCTTTCTCATTCCATAAATAGTTATTTGACTATCGGTCTCATCTAAAATTAAACGTGAAATAACTACTTAGACAGATGTGATCGATGCAAAAGTTACTTCTCAGTGTTTAATGGGTTTCTTATGTTACTGAGTAATACTTAACATCAAAAATATTCCATAACACGATCTAATATAGCATGTAGCATTAGAAAAGGTTTTCAAACTTGAAATTAAAGACTTTATCCTTTTACAATTTGATGATTATCGTTAGAAGTTTTCGATGTTTATTTTTGGGAGCAGTTTAGATTTGCATAACTCTTCTCATACATTGCGTTTACTTAATCTCACATGAATGAATGGTCTACATTTCGATTTCCATACTTTACAGTCCTTATCAACGAGGCATCAAAAGTTATATTGTTTACATTTTAGTGCGTCTATCACTAAGATATTTTTTTATTTAAAATCATAACTTTATTTTTCAGCTTGCGTGAATGCATACATCGTACTAAAAACAAGATTTTTCCTTCTCTATACATACATATAAGTGTTTATATATATGAAGGCATATTTAAAAGTGTCAATTTCATTAAGAATTAGGTTTTTTATGCGAAAATTCGTACAATTATTTAATATTATCCACAGGGTTTTCGGTACCATTCATGAGAAAAGGAAGAAAAATGGGTCCGAAAAATCCCATTGCTCTGCTCCAAATAGCTCACCTTCTATTCTTTCTACATATTTTTAGTAATAGCAGTTTGTACGCATTTTGTACGTTTAAAAAACAGACGTGTATACATTTGCTGATATATATATATATATATATATTTAATATTATCCACAGGGTTTATATATATATATGCGAAATTTCCGACAATATATATAAAGTTATTTTTTCTGCATAGTTTGAGTTATTTATTTCGTGAACATTTTTGCTCTCGACGCTGTACTACTTTTAAGTGTTTATTTCATTTTTGCATATAAAATTATGAAATTTATTGTTTTTGACATCTAACTTGTAGTTATAAATTTATATTCTAATAACAAATTATGAGTCACTGACATTCATTTATGTTCCCTCATTACTATTATAACGAATTAATTTATGGAAATATTTGAGCATGTTCACGCTTTTGTAATTTGTTGCGATACGAAATTTTTATGAATTTCGACCGGAAATGAATGATTTCCCTGCTAATATTTAAATACTTGCAGTGTTGAGAAACACTTGTAGAAGATATCGCTTTTCTTAGCTCAAGCTATCGCATATTGAAGACAACTTGATCCTGCAAAATAGCAAAATGTCGTCCACTAAACAATCAGCTGATAGTGAATATGAAATTGCTTATCGTTCTACGATCCAACCCCGTACAGCTGTACGTACTCAAAGCCGACAATCTGGAAATTACAGCAGTGGTACGGTTGGTGGAGGAGGCGGTAAGATTTTCTATTCCACTAAGAAATTTGCCACTGCTAATGTGAACAATATAAAATACAATTTTGACTTAAAACAAATAGCATAAAATAGTATGTGCAAGACAGATGTTAAAAGTACCAGGACTTATATATTAACAATATTTATATTTTTGCTCCGAAGTATTTTCATTAATAAATTAAAATTTTTATGTTAAAATATTTTATATAGAATTTTTTAATCATTTTACATTATTCTTCTACACCATAAAAATTTTCACTATACGTGCGAAATTGGTATTACGATTTTTCTAACTACGAATGAAAGTTTCCATGGCACCAAAAATTGGTATGAAGAATAGAAAAAATTTTCGTTCACTGTCCGAAATCTCATTGTATTTTGCTTGTGTTATTTTGGCACGCAGTGGTAAGCATTGTTCTGCTACAGAATGTGAAAATTTATTGTTTTCATGTAGAAATGACAGCTATAGAAGGAAATTCGTTACATAGAGGTGAAAGTACACCGTAGTGATTTAATTTATTTGCAAAATTTTTGTTGTTTGAGTTAAAAATATTTGGGAAAAAAAACTAAAGTCAGAAAATCTGCATAAAATTAAAACAATTTAAATCACTGATGCAAAGAAAGATTTTTTTAATGCAAGGATTGAACATAGAGTGTTGAAAATTTATGCTTACAAGCTTACCTAAATAATAAAAAATTTTGGTTTTGTTACAAAAGTTTGATCAGCAATTTAATATTTTTGGTATTCAGCGTAGCAAATTATATAAAAACTCATACTGTGTCAGGATTTTTGATAGCTAGAAAAAAATTAATGATTATTTTGAAAAATTTCTCACTTAATTCAAGTGCTTGGTCGTATTACACTTTTGAATATTGATGATATATGGAGAAGTGAACGATTTGCAAAATTTTGTATTGTGCAAGGGTCAACTGAGGTCAAATGAAATTTGCACTTTAAATCATTAATTGAATGGGCAACTAAATATATTTACAGAAGGCAAAAGTGAGTTTGACAAATTTTCTATGCAGCATGCTTAGTGCAACCAAGTACCAACTAGTTTTAGGTTATTTACTAAGATTACAGTGATTGCTTTTTTCCTCAGCATCTACTAAAAAAACCTGTTTTTCGTTATTATTTTGCCAACAAAATCCAACTTTTCAAATATTTGAAGGCTGCTTTTCTCCTTGTTTGCCTCCCATTATAAACTTGCATTTTGATTAATTCTATTCACTGCTTTCATAAATTGATGCCTTTTCAAAGTTTTAATTATTATTCAACTTTTTTAAAAATATATTTACAAATGTAATAGTTCCATTTTAATAGTGTGCAGAAATATATAAATTACTATTCATTCATTTAAAAACATATCTTTAAGTTTTTTTGCTTTTGTGGAATGAATTTCGATTTTTGTTTACTTATAAGTTTCGTTATTATGAACAACTGCAAACTTTATTCTGAAAATTACATTTAAAAAAAGTCTTGCTAAAATATTTCTCATTAATTCGTTCATTTTATCATCAGTTCATGTCAAGTAACAAAAAACTAATTTGAATTTCTTCTTTATACTTCAAAATAAATCCGTGAAGGTTAGCGATGTGCCGAAAATTTGATTTTTTACGTTAATGCCTTCTTTTTGGGTAAAATTTTGCTGGCTGGTTTGTCTTTGGACTTGTGGTATTTTTAATCTGTTATAAATATTCTTTAAATGTATATAACTAATAGTTTTACTGATTGTGATCATAACTAACTTTTCACTTTTCAGATAAATACTTGCAGAGGGTGTAATAAATCTTCATTATTGGAATATATAATATGTTTTCGGACTGGTGTGAATATTAAGAAATTAAAAACTTTCATTTGTTTCTCTATCTGTCATTTGAGGGATTAGCTTAAGGTGAGGTGGATGACTAAATGAATGCTTATTTAATCGTATGCAAAAGGAGCATAAGATAACATTATTTAAGATTGTACGAAATGATTAAAAAAATGCTTATTTTTCTTACCGTTTCTTGTTGTCTTTTAAAAACATCCAAAATCATAGATGTTTTCTCAAATTTTTTGTTGAACTGAGCGATACTAAAAAATAGAAAATCAGTTGAATGAACTTTATTAACAGGAAAAAAATTTATTATGGATTTTCGCGGACAGAAAGTGATTTTGAGAAAGGTGAAAATAGAAAAAGCATGTTCCAAAAATATATTCTTTATATTTTATGAATATTGTAAAAAACAAGACTTTGCTAAAATCTTCGGGAGCATTTTTTACTCTGGTAGAAACAGAATAAATTCAGCTATACAATTAAAAAAATTTATTGCCATTTTTACCATTTGAATTTCGAATGACTCAACTAACAGGTGTGGATTTATTCAGTCCAAACCAGGATTTTAGTATTCAAGTAATTAATTTTATCTTTTATCGCTTTTTGTTACTGCTTTGCAGTATATCTTAACTTTTTCGGGAATGACTCTAATTAAATGAGTCATTTAACTTTCTTTAGCTAAAAAATTCGGAAACAATTTAAAATATTCAACTTTCGTCTATTAGTTAACAGCACTATATGTATTGATATTGCAGAAGAGAAGTTTGTTTGATTGGAATCAGTGCTTTTCCATTTTCCAAAAATGCTCTATATTATTTCAATGAAATTGATGATACATATTCAATCGTCTCTGCTACTGATTCATAAATAAGATTATGTGCATTTAAGTCGAATCATAGTAGATGCTTTGACACCTGAGAGTAAGTAACTTTTCAGTTGCATAACAGCACAAACATTACTCTACTAATAAAGTATTCAAGCAGGAATTCTGTCAAAATAAGTTATTTCTTATCGTGTGTCTAGAATAAGAGTATATAACATGTAACACGAGATGGAGAAAGAATCTTATAATAAATTTAACATTGCTCTCTCGTAGAATAGTTTGTATTCGCAGTTTTCGCTGTCAACTTCATTTTTACTTTAATGATTACATGATCAATTTTTCTCTCATCTCCAAAAATTTTGTTCATTTTCGACTAACAAAACAACCAGAGGAGTGGAAAATGCTTTACACAAAAATACTCAATAATTTTTCACAACTACTGCTAATGGAGTAGATTAATTGCAGATAAATACAGACTCACGTATGCATTACATATTTGACTAACGTGAATGCGTAGAATGTTATAAACGTACAGATATTTTCCGTTGTGAAATGGATACGAAAAAGAGTCCTGTTAGCTGCCAATTGATTGCATTTTAGAGTTGTAAAAGAGGTTTAAACTGTAAAGACAGTTATTATTGTTGCTACACTAAGTAACGATAGTGACGTGTAAATATGTCTGGATATTGCTGCACTGAGCAAATATCGCGTAAGAGAAGTTACGGGTGTGCAGCGATTAGATGAGTCACACAAGTTTTGCTGCATCTAAACGAATATAAAATGCAAATATACTGTTTGAGAATAGCTTAATGATACGAGTAGTCACAACTAATGCAACTGTAAGAAATTCCTATGATTACGAAGTTATTTTATGAAGTCAAGAAGGTAGCCAGCTTTTTGTATGAATTTAGTGAGTGTGATACTGAGTCTAATTATGCATTAACTCATTTGACTACAGTAATTTAATCATTATTCTATGAAAAAAGCTAATGAGTAATGTTTGTTTATATAAAGCAAATCATTGCTTTAATGATTGGTTGGTAAGTTGTAGAAAGTATACATAATTCCAAACAATTGAGGTAAATAAATGCAGAAAGTAATGAAGAAATAAAAGTAGTATGTATGTATGCACAAGAGTATCGCTGTATATATGTGTGTTTGTGCATGTGTGCATGTGTGCATGCATATTTCTATGTGTGCACACATTTAAGTTGACAATAAACTGATTTCTGTCTCTAATAGTATCACATCAAAATAGTTGTTATTGAGCAAAATTACTTTTAGTCACTGTTATGGCATTACTAATGATAGCAGTGTTATATACAAGGAGGTATGCCTCTCTGCTATCATTATTTATCAGAATTTTTGTTATTATACCATAAGTGTAACATTTATTATCAGTGCCATTATAATAAATTATATTTATTGTTGACTTAATTAAGATCTTTTGGATGCAGTGAATAATTTTCTTCTATTTCTGATACAAATAATTTGCTATTTATTACATTTAGACTATAAAAGTAATTTTAATTTTTGCAAATTTTTAATCGCAAAAAATCAAAACTACAAAACTTGTTTTGATAAGATATTGATTATTTTCTTGCATATATTTGTGTAATTATAAATTTATAAGTGTGTTAAAAGTATATCTGATTGTTTTTGTAATTTCAATCTTTGCATATTCTTTGATGTTATTTATTAATTATGCATACATCATGCATAGCTTATCTCGGTGATTTCTTTTTTGAACACGTTTTTCTGGTCTGTTATTATTACTATTATTATTGCCTCATCAGTAGAATTACTCTTAAGTTTTCTAGTTGTAATCAAAAAGAATAATGATGTATTCGAGTGATACTCTTCGAACGTTATCATCTGGTGGTGGAGGTAAGTTTTTTGGAAAGAAAAAACCTCAAAATCTGGTATTCATAACATCGCAGTCAGTAAGAAAATAGAATTGAAAAATTATAAAAATGCTAATGTAGCATTGCTTTTCACTTTCCGTTACTAATTATTTCAATTTTTATTCTTGCTTATAACAGAACACTTTAATGACCAAATGAATCAAAAAATTTCAGAGATCTCTGTGTATTATCTAACATTATTGCAATCATTAATATTTCAGATTTATTTTTTCTTGAATTACTTACTGTCTATTACTACCAAATAATATGATATATAATCGTTGAAATAAGATGTGCCGAGCTAAGAAATATATTTCAGGTCGTGTATTGAAAATGGTCACTGAAATGGGCTCCGCATCCATTGGTGGCATAAGCCCGGCACTCAGTGCAAATGCTGCAAAATCATTTCTGGAAGCAACAGATAAAGAAAAGAAGGAGATGCAAGGCTTGAATGACCGTCTTGGCAATTACATCGACCGTGTAAAGAAGCTTGAGGAACAGAACCGGAAGTTAGTCGCTGATCTTGAAGAGTTGCGTGGACGTTGGGGAAAAGACACAAGTGAAATTAAAGTAATAAATCAATTTGTATCATAATTTTTTCAATCAAATTTAATTGCACTAAGAACAAATTAACGGTAAACGTAATTATATGCAAACTCGTATCATTTAGTTTAATAAAATAGAAGAAATTAGACTTTTTCGAAACTACAAAAAAATTAGGCTAAATTGTAACAGTTACTCTTGCAATGCAAACAATTTGCAAAAGTCCTTGAAATTAAAATTTATCATTCATTGGCTAACAGTGAACTTTACTCGATGTAACGCTGTTTTACACTCAAATTAGGTTTGTTATTTTTCATTTACTCGACATTTCACCTAATTTCATGAGAGAATTTTGAAAGCTGACGAAGTTAATTTTGAATGTCACATTATTGAAAGGGAGAAAAGGTCATCTAATTTTTCATTCCTTTAAATGAATTGACTTAATTTTGATCAGTTTGAATCGACTTCATTTTCTGTTAATATTAATTAATTTTGTGACCACTTTTGAATTTCAAACAATCGATATTACATAATTCCATAATAAAATAAGAATCATACAGTGATTGCTGAGAGGTATGTACATTCCAATTTTCTGATCACTTTTAAGATTGCAACTATTAATTTGATTAGTAGTGACATTATCATAACTGTATCAATCAATATTTATCTAATTTTGATATAAATCAGTATTCATATCTCAATAAGGCAACTCAAGTGTTTGTTCTCTAACGCACGGTTTATCGTTGTTTTCGTACACATTTTATCATTTTTTCAGTCGTCAACCAATACTAAATATTTATAAATATAGTGTAGCGAAGTCATGATTGATGATCGAACTTTCAGTTGACAAATATTTATAGAAAACTTATTATTATTATTATTACTTAATTGAAATATTGAAAATAGAAAAGTTTTCATAAAAGTAATTTTGAAGGAGAAATGAGTACTTTTGCTTTTAACTTTGTACTCGTTGGAACACTTTGTAGCTAGCAGTAACGTATGCCTAGAATTATTTGAACACTTTGTTTGTTTGATTTTTTTCTTCTTTGAGAGTTTGTTAGTGCATACTTCTGCTTCAATAAAGCAGTAGCGTTGAACGAGTAGCAGTGAGTTTGTAACCAAGTACAGTTTTGTAAAAAGTATTATTCGTATCGAATCATAAGCAAACAAGACAAAATTTACTTAATGAAAAAAAAGCATTTGTATTAAAGTTTCTAATGTGAACTAAAATGCATCTACTTTTAACATTATTATTTTTGCTTTAGAAATTAGTAATTGTCATAAAAGTAAAAGTTTTAGTGAAATATTGCAGTGAAAAAGAAGTCATTACTTACTTCATAATGAGAGACAAACTTCATGAGTTAAAGAAAACAAGTTTTCTTCACTTTATCATTTAATCATCAAAAGAAATAAAATAAAGGCAATAAAGAAAACTATTAAATCAGCAAAATTTTTCAGGCTGGAAATTATTATTTGTTTTTTGTGATATCTCTTAAGAGATTTCAGATCAATGATAAAAAGTATTGTAGAAATTGTTATGGTGTAATATCAGCTAGTAAGATTTATTATAACTTATTAAGTTCATTAATTTTAAGTAAATAATCACTATTGCTTATTTTCTAAAAAATTATTGCAGTAAAGTTGAATAAATAGATTGTTATTATAATTATCAAACCACAAACATACTAAACTTTTATTTAGAAAAATTTTTTCTTACGAATGCATTAATGGAGGAAATAATAATCTCACTGATTAATATTTTTTGAAAAGATTTCATTGTTAAGCATTACCTTTAATTTAATCAAATACTTTCAGATATGTTTTGTATTAGTTTTATTTATTTATAGTTGTAAAGCAATTATTGTCATGTTATTTAATACATTAAGCTCGAAATTCTTAACAAATATTAGCAGGCCTTAGAGAACTGGCACTTCGGCTAACCGGTCAGTTTAAGTAACGAAATGTTCGTCCTAAAATAGTGGCAGCAGTTTTGATAGAAGCATATATTTAAAAAATTTAATTCAAGATCCAATATTCCGATTCACTGCGAGATGCTCGCAAGGAGATTGATGATGGAGCAAGACGGAAGGCTGAAATCGATGTCAAAGCAGCACGACTTCGTGATGATCTTGCTGAAATTCGCAGTCGGTTTGTTATTTTTTCATTCTTTTTTAATTAGAATTTGTTGTAAGATAGAGCAGAATGCTAAAGTTGAGTTTTAGAAATGTTAGTAAAGATAAGGGAGTGTGTATTTTATTTTATTTGTGAAGATTTTTCTGTCATTCGTATGAAAGTGGAAATGAAAATTTATGCAAAACTGCCGCTCGACTTTTATTGTGTTATAAATCTTTAGAGGTGAGAGAAAGAAATTGTTTAAAGCGATAAATTAATTTGAAATACTTCAGATAAGTGAGTGATATGAAGGACATTGGGATTTTCAATGTATAAATTAAGTGCTGATTAAGTTTTTTACTTTTAATCAGTAGCATAATAATCAATAGCGTAGTCAAGTTTAGATACGAAGACGTGCAGCATCGACGTGAAAACGATCATGAAAAGATCAATCAATGGCAGCACGCAATCGATGATGCACAAAGTGAATTGGAAATGCTTCGAGCCCGTTGGCGTCAGTTAACTGATGAAGAGAAACGCTTAAACGGAGATAATGCTCGTATTTGGGAAGAACTTCAGAAAGCACGAAACGTTAGTTTTCTTAACATCTACAATCATTTTAGTTTCACTACCTAATGCTGACTAAATTTATTAAAAATGTTACATTTCAATATAAAAAATTGTTCTGTTCAAATTGGTTGATCCAGAACTTTAATGATCAAATATCATCCTTGTGGAACTAATGATAGGATATTTAGTATTGTATGAATGAATTTATTCAAATCATAAGAAAAAAGAAATCCCTTAATACGTTCAATTTGTTGACATTAGTCAAATACTTCTAGGATTTGGATGAAGAAACGTTAGGACGTATCGACTACCAAAATCAAGTGCAAACACTCATGGAAGAATTGGAATTTTTACGACGTGTGCATGAACAAGAAGTCAAGGAACTTCAAGCTTTGTTGGCGCAGGCTCCAGCTGATACACGTGAATTCTTCAAGAACGAATTGGCACTGGCTATTCGTGATATCAAAGATGAATATGACTATATTGCTAAACAGGGCAAGCAAGATATGGAAAGTTGGTACAAACTCAAGGTAAATGCATTATTTGACTTTGATCTTGAGTTTTGAAGGTATAACATTAGAAAATGCGTGAAATTATCCGTGATCATGAAAATTAATGCCTTGAAATAAAGCGAAAATTTTCAAATAATCTCAGCTGAATGAGTAGTCGTAAAATAGTCGTCTTCAAATAAGAGTTTGAAGTTAGATAGACAAAAAAAATTTATTGTGAATTTTGTTCACCATGGAATATTTAAGGTGTCAGAAGTGCAAGGCACTGCAAATCGCGCTAATATGGAAGCAAATTATCAACGTGAAGAAGTGAAACGAATGCGTGACAACATTGGTGACCTTCGTGGCAAACTTGGTGACCTAGAAGCTAAAAACGCACTTCTTGAGAAGGAAGTACAAAACTTGAACAATCAGGTAAAAAACGAATGTTTGTGAAAAACACACTTAATGAATTTATTTTTCGCAAATGAGCTTACTTCTTTTATTAAGAATTTTTTTGTGATATTAAATACAAAATCAGAAGTTACCATTTGTCAAAGATTACGCATGGTTTTGTTATTTGCAACTCAATTTCAAAATTTTTTTCAGCTTAACGATGATCAAAGACAATATGAAACAGCTTTAAATGATCGCGATGCAACTTTACGTCGTATGCGCGAGGAGTGTCAAACTTTGGTGGCTGAATTACAAGCACTTTTGGACACCAAACAAATGCTCGATGCTGAGATTGCTATTTATAGAAAGATGTTGGAGGGTGAAGAAAGCCGGTGAGTTTGGTACACACTTTTTAGAAAATGCATGATAAAATCAGTTAATAGAAGATGATGGCAAATATTTATGAAGGTAAATGAGTAAAAGTGATTCTGATATTATTTGTAACTATTCATTTTATGACTAACTTGCTACAGAGGAAAATAAGAAATAATGACGAATATGTGATTCGTTGGTTGCTTCACTTTATATGTGATGATAGTACAAAAAAGCTTCCATGTGTTTCAGCGTTGGTCTTCGTCAAATGGTCGAACAGGTTGTTAAAACGCATTCTCTGCAGCAACAAGAAGATACAGATTCAACACGCAGCGTACGTGGTGAAGTTTCGACGAAAACGACGTTCCAACGGTCTGCTAAGGGGAGTGTAACAATTTCTGAATGTGATCCAAATGGAAGATTCATCATGCTCGAGAATAATCATAGAAGCAAAGTAAGATATATTTAATTGGAATGAATTTTTCATTGTTGCCAAGTCTTTTCCATTTCGGTATTTAATTTTTGACGCATATTCCTAACGTAAGATATCATTTTCCCATTTTCTAAATTTCTCATGATTAATGTTGATTTCGACACAATATCTGAGATTTATTTTAGGACGAAAATCTTGGTGAGCATAAGCTTCGGAGAAAACTTGATAATCGTCGAGAAATTATTTATACTATCCCACCAAATACTGTTTTGAAAGCTGGACGCTCAATGAAGGTATATTACAGTGAAAGATATTATTATATCTTTTTATGATTTTTGTTTGCTAAAAGTCAAAACTTTTTTCATTGAATTTTTGAAACCCAAATATATGTTGTTTAATTTTAAAGAAGTATAGTTTGATATTAAATTTTGTAGTTAGTAAATAATAAATGGTAATTATTGCAGATATGGGCACGTGACCAAGGTGGTCTGCATAGTCCACCAGAATCTTTGGTGTATGATGGAGAGAATACGTGGGGTATTGGTGCAAACGTGGTGACAACGTTAATTAATAAAGATGGTGACGAACGCGCTACTCATACGCAGAAAACAATACAAACAGGACAATAAAAAGTGATCCCCATCGAAGTGCGCTAATAATGACTGAAAGAAACTGAGAAAAATCCTCTGTTTTAACGCAGAATTTTTTCTTTACAGTTTAATTGTGGGATATTTTTTTCTCATTTAGTTTCAGCTAATAATTTAGTAAACTAATTTTGGGCAAAAAATTCCTTCGTGACCATTGTTAGCGTTTTATTCATAATATCATTTGTTCTTTTTTTTAATCACTGAACAAACAAACGTAATGTTGCGAGAAATCTCGAATATTTTTTCAGACTTTCATTGAAAAGTCGACTACTTTTTTATCGCTTTGAAAAATTTACTCGCAATACCCGAAATTACCGCCCTTCCACTATTTTAAAAAATTAGCATGCTGGAAGTTTTAACAAAAAAAGCGAGTTTTGAATTTCACTTTTAAGCAATATGAAAAAAAATTTATCTTTTACGCTTTATGATCAAATTTTAGCTTAATGTTTAATTCAAAAAATGTATATGAAAGCGAACTAATATTTAACTTTTACTCTACTTTATCTTTTTATCTTCTCTTTATATCTATCAAAAAATAAATAAATTAATTATTATTTTTATATAAAAAAAATTCATCATTACACTCAAGCTGCCAATAATTTCCATCCATTTACAGTCTAAATATTAAACTTTAAAATGCTTCTTAATATGGTTGTTTTTTATTCCCATCCTATAGAAATTAAACGGTGTCATCTATTTATGTTTCAAGTTGGATTTTTCTCGAATTTTTATTTGATGCTTCAAATTATTTTATATTCTGAAATCCTAAAAAGTAGAATTATATAATCGTTTATGGTGCTACAATCTAAGCTTATTTGAGGCAAATTTAATCCCACTATCACCATCAGTTGTAAGCTATAAAATGGTCTAACTGATATGAAAATATTCTTGAATTAAAAAAGTAATAGTAATCAAATGCACCATATTAGATTAAGTATTTTTTTCATTTTTTAAACTATTCATTAAAACGATCTGTAGCTGCCAATGATTATTGTGCCGGTAAAGTCGCTCATTAAATCACTTTCCTTATACTACTGCAACTATTATATCACAATATTAACTGCGAATAAACATTTTCTTCTTAAATTTGTTTAATTTTTCAACAAGATATCACACATCAATATTTTGTCAAGAAAATTTGTATAGACAAAAATAAGCAATAATAATTTGATGTTCCACTTTTGAATATAAACAATGTAAAATTAGCTGTGGGAAGACGTAAAATTTGCTTAAAACTTTTATCGATATGAGTTGGATTAAAAAAAGTGATTGATAAAATGTGCTTAAACTTTGATAAATTTGCATTAATTCTTTGCATTTTGCATTATAATGACAAGTTGGTGGCATTTTAATTTTTTTCTGCCAATTACTTTAAATATTATTAGCTAGAAGTCCAGTAAATAGCAGAGTATAAATCAGAGAAAGTAATCATTCATTCACTGAATGATAGATAGTTATGCGCATTTCTTCTGTTCAACAATGCATTCATAATGAGTATTCTGTGATTAGTATTGTAATTATAAAATCAACTAAAATTCTTGCAATATGTCTTCATCTTATTTGTTAGTAATGTTTTACTACACGTGCGTTACTTAAGGACAAACCGCCGTAATTTAAGCTCGTATTTCGAATCTAATGAGTTGGATTGAGCAAATATTTTCTTTTACCAATTTTGAGCAAATTTCTGTTCTGTTATTGCTGATAATTAAATGAAAATCACTAAGCTTTAATCTCCTCTTAGTCTCAACTAATTCAAACTGAATTTAGCAGTTATGCTTATCATTTTATCATATAAAATTGAGTTTCAAGCTAATTTAATTTTTTGCAAAAAAACTGCAAAGAAAAAAACTAATATTTCTTGCAGACTTGGCATTAATATATATTGTTTGCTAGAAAACTACAGTGTTTTAGTCTTAAACAATTGTAAGCAAAGATTTTGAATGATATAAAGTATCATATTTCATATTTTGTCTGCTTTTTCAAAAATTTATGGATATAATCACCAATTAGCTTAGCAAAACAATTATTTGGCTTACATGAAATATAGAAATAAATATTTTCTATTGAAATATGTTACATTATTAGCAATACATTAATCATTTAATTAATAAATATAGCAAAAAGTACTCTCTCTTAGAAATTCACTTCCAAATTTATTGTTTGTGTGGCAGATTTTTAGCAGACTTAATGCACAATCTTTTTGTAACAGATCATTCGTTCTGTAGTCTGTCTGACAAGACCAAGAATGAAAATTATAAGAAGTAAAAGTTTTGATGAGAGCTAATTTTATTATGAATTGTGAATAATCCTAAATAAACTCAGCAGGTGAAGTATTCAGTTAGAAATACTAGTAAAGTGTATTCACTCAGCTACTTATTACTACTTTTGTTGTTAAAATTAAGCTTTTGATTGATTAATTGTAAATATATTATTGATAATAATCAAATTACTACTTAGTGTGCGGCATGACAAAGGTTGATTTTGCATTTGTAATTTAACGAAGTCAATTAATTATAATAAGATTTGCAAGGATTTTTCTATTTTGTCAACCAATTTTCAATTTTAATATATGCAAGAATGACGTGACTTCTGATAGCAAAGAAAGGTCAGTGAAAAGCATAGGAGTAATTAATTAGAAGAAGAGTTGTAATATTCATTTGATGGAAATATTATTTGCCATAAAAATGCAGTCATCTTTTTGAAGTCACAGACGAATGCCATGATGAACGATCCAATCTCAGATAGGCTAGCTGATCTCCTGCTGAGAATCCTCGGGATGTTTTCCGGTCGGTAGCTCTATAATGCTTTATTTTTCATAT
The DNA here is from genome assembly GCA_900618365.1 of Thelazia callipaeda. Taxonomy (NCBI): domain Eukaryota; kingdom Metazoa; phylum Nematoda; class Chromadorea; order Rhabditida; family Thelaziidae; genus Thelazia; species Thelazia callipaeda. Next base: position 24,765 of record UYYF01004294.1, on the reverse strand, counting down.
CTTATAACCTAGAGCTCATTGTAACATTTTATTTTTATTATCTTATCTTTCCAGTTTACAATTTTCGTTTCTAACTTGCTTAATTTGCATTAACATTGACATATTTTCAAAAAATATCAATGTGACTGCACTATAAAGCATTGTTTGTATTTTAATTGATGTTGACGTAATATTTTTGCTTTGTATTATGCATCATAATTGTATACAAAATGTAATGGTTTTTTACATTGCGCAAGTTTGAACATAAAATTGGTTTTTGTTAAACTGAAGTGCGTGTAATATAAAAATGCATAATTAATCACTATGTAGACAACAGCATAGAAGTTAAACTATGAGCAAGTTTTCATGTAATTTGCAAAAGTTGTTTAAAAATATCCTACATAATCTAAGATCTGACTAGATTGAGTATTTTTCAGTTTCAAGAAAAAGAACAACTTTGTATTTATATGCAGAGCTAGAGGAAAAGTACGAGTAATGAGAGTTGCAAAAGTTATTTGTTAGAATAATTTGGTGTGTCAGATCTTGAATGCTGCAAATTGGACTGTCAGCATTTTATTGCGTCAAAAAAATAATTAAACTTATTTGTAATAGCATGACACTTTCTGTTTCTTATTATGATTTAAGATTTTCTTCCTACAATTAGAATTGTAATTGTCACAATTGGTGTTTTTATTTAATTTACAAAAATTGTACTGTTTGTGAGATGCGAATACGTTTATCCAATGAATTTGTTAATTATAATTCTTGAAACCTCATCATTAGTAGTAGCATAACAATTACTAATATCATTTCTGCTTTGAGACTGTATTTTAGGACTGAAAAATATTGAATGAAATTCTTCAAATGTTTGTTACAAAATAATACTTTACATAAATAAATATGTAAATAAGTAGACAAATAAATGAGTAAATACTTTATAATAATTGAATAAAAATCATAAATAAAAACTGCTTTTTACTGTAAAAAAAAGCTTAATTTTCATAAATAAAATCTTTCTTTCAGGGACAAAAATATTATTAACATTATCTGAATGCAAATGAAAAACCGTTTAGCATAAATGAACGCAATGTAAAGAAATAACAAAGTTGTTAAAGGTTATTGTTTTAGAGTAAAGGTAAGGTCATGCAAGGTCAACAACCTTCAAGCACCACACACCTGCTGTGATGCATTAATCCAGCAATTGTTAAACTAAACCATGTATAACAATTTGAGAATATAATGGCATGTTTATTTAATCAACGTTCAAATGCTATATGCTATAAGAGTTGAGCCACTAGTACGGTAACAAATGCATTTAACATTTTATAAGTAAAAAAAATGATTTAAAGCAAAATATGTTATTTTTTGAATAGAATTAACTTTTTGCGAATTTAAGCTCGTTTTTTTCTCTTTTATCAGTAACTTTTACAGTATTGCAATGCGTAAATAGATGAAAAAGTTGACAATTTTCTTCAAGCTTATTTTATATTAAAAACTTGCTTCTAAAATAAGTTAGTTCTTTTTGCAAACCTGCAAGAAATTAGTTTTTATAATTAAAAATATGGTAAGAAATTATCCACCAACAATAATTACAGTAATAAACTATTGCAAAAAAATAATCGAATGACTGATATCAATATTATTTATTTAATACTGAAAATTCGAAAATAATAAATTCATCAATTATGATATTTGTACTAGCTTCGTCAATATAATAATTTAACTGTGCGGTTTTTTATGCATTCAAATTGTAACATCGTACTACTGAGAGAAATTGATTTCAAGTATGAATAAGAATTTCAATTTTCAAATTTTCGATTTTATATTTCAAAGTTTGCTCAACATTTACAAAATTATATGTAATTGCTCTTATCAAAAACTGCAATTGCATGCTTTAGTTTGAAAATTAGAAAACTATTACTGATTACGCGATGTGTTCAAAACTTGTCTGGCGCTTGTTAATGTAGTATTTTAGAAAGCAAAAGTCAAATCCTTTATGATTCTTAACTCATAATCAGATAGACAGAGAATTTCTATCGACTGCTTACTCATCTATAAAACTTTATTGCTTGATTATTGAAAATAAGCTTATTTTGTGTTCAAAAAAACTGCAAAAATATCTACCATTACATGCAATGTGTATTGTAACTAAAACAAAAATATCCAAAGTGACTTAAAAAATTAAGGATTTTTTTCTTTTTTAAAAATTTATTTAAATTTAGTTGGTTTTTTGTTCAAACTGTTTACTTCTTTTAATTAATATTGTAATTTGTTCTTAAATTTATTAGCCAAATCAAAAAATAAACTCATATCGTTAATTTGTTTCCTTTTTTACAAAACTTAAATTTTTAATTACTGAACTTTGCCTCAGCCTTTATCCATTTTTTTTCACTGAAAATTTATTCGCTGTATACTATTCAAAAATCTGTGAAATTTTCAAAACTGTACATCTTCACTGCCTTCATTTGTAAAAAGAATAGATTTTCAGATAATTTGAATTATTATTCATTCTTTTTCTAACTTTATACTTACTTTATTTTGGTCATTTTGAGTTAATTATTTCTGTGCCAATTTAATTTTTGTGTACTTAAAGTTCTAAATTTTTTTTACAGAATATCAATTATCTCTTAAAAAATTCTTGAAGTAATCCCTGTAAAATTTCTTTTATGAAAAGCAACTGTTTATTTACTAGCCTATGTAAATCTGAAAGTGCTTTTATATAAATTTAAAAAAGAGTTTATTTGCTATAGTTAACTTAATAAAGCGTACAAATGATTTGTACCTACAATTTATTGCATTTTTGATAATTTTAGTAATTGCTTGGATTGTAACTTTTGGAATTATAAAAATACAAAGATAACCTAAATATAAAAGTAATAAATTTTTTAATCCATTATGTGATAAGAACTAAATAATCTAAATTTTTATAATGAAAAATAAAAATTTTTGCAATAAAATACTCAAAAAAACTAAAAATGTGGACTGCTTCTTCATGCTGAAGTGATCAATCTGAAATTATTAGAGATTATTTGTTGTGAAGAACATTTCAGTCAGGAAGAGATATTCTCGTAACATTAGTGACCGCCACATGTCTATCTTGTCCACTACTAATTTAGCTAATTTTCTTTTATTCAAACCTTCTTCATCACAATAAACCGGCAAGAAGTATGCCTTTTTCTCATTATTTTACTATATGTTATTAGTATCATAAAGCCTTCTTCTTTGTTGCTTATTTAAATTAATTTATGCTTAACTTTATAGAAGCTAAAAATCACAATAAATTCAAGAAAATAGTCAAGTATTTCTTTGAATTCATTTGTCTAAATAGTTAAGTGAACGATTCTCGATCAAAATTATTCTGAATTTTGAGATTACTAAACTTGGCTGTATGTTTTCACTTGTATTTTTCTACTTAACAATAAAATATGCAAAACATTTTCATCATTTTATGCTACTGCTTTTGTAGCATTAGATGTGACTTTCTAACTATAAAAATTATCATGGTTTCTCAATGAAATTCAGAAGCCCAATATCTAATAATCATTAATTTTCAATTACTTTCTAGTCAAAATATGCTCTAACATAAAAATCTTATGTGCCTTATAGAAGCACCATATTTGTGCATTTTATATTTGGAAGCTCATCTCATAATGATTTTCCATTATATTCATGCACATTGTTATTCAGTAACAAATTGAATTAATTTAAGAACCACGATACTTTTAATCATCACTAAAACAATGTGGTATTGTTTATTGCTTTATATAAAACTACATGTGTGTATTTTAATCAGAAACATATAATTAAGCCATCAATTAGACAAAAATCAAATTTGCATTTTGAATTAAAAGTTGTCAGTGGGTAGAAAGTACTGAACCATATCATCCACATAGTATTATTAGTTGTGTGCTTTTTGGTAATTAAATTATGCATTATATAAGAGTAACAATGAAAATACCCAGAAAAAGTGACATAAGGTGAACTGAAATTTGGTAACCTTTCAAAAGGTCAGATGTTATAAATTTATAGATACGGTAAGACTTGTGTTTTATGGTATAACTGAATCTTTGTTTATCAAACTACTGTTTGATGATTATTTTTGCTTCTTATCTTAAAAAATAGTCAAAAAAAAAAGTTATTTTCTGTAGAAATGAAAATATCTTCAGAAAAACTTTAATTGAATTGTAGCTAATTATTCAGGGATTTTTTTATTTCTGTAGTTTATTTATGGGAAGTTGAAAGTTTTGCTTGGAAATTTAGATGAGAAAAAGTATGCAAAATGTGAAACCTTATCATAACAATAATGTAATTGAATTCAACATTGCCATTTAATTATTTCACACGGATTTTATTTAACAATTGTTCGCACCTGCTCGTCAAAAATGTTAATTGAAAACCTTTCTGCTTATGTAACAATTACTAGTTTGAATAACAGCCCAAGTATGATTCTATTTTCATAGTTTTTGATCAGATTATGCAATCTATCTTTAAGCAAACCAATTTTTAGTTTAAACATTCAGAAAAAATAATGAGTAATGAAGAAAAAAGAATTCAAAAATGGTTGAGGATAATCCCTAGCAAAATTATTTCAGCATTCTCGTAAAGATGATCAATCAGTTGACCTACTGGAAATAAATATAAAACAAAATTATTATTTTCTCAGCATCTTTGCTAACAAAACGATGCATAAATATATGAAATAAATCGAATAAATGACCTGTTCGAATATTCTCAGGCAGAAAGATAAATAAATGTTGCGTGCACACTTTCACGTTTCCTCAGCTTATTTCCTTGCTAATTTATTTGTTTACCTAATAGCTAAAAATACTAATGTTTTCGGTTGAAATACCAAAAAAATTGTCCATCTAATCTTTTATTTAAGTTACCGTAATTTTTTTAAATTAATAATGTTTGATTTATGAATTTAGTGTTAATATATATATATATAAGCATTTCATTCAATTTGTATTTTTTTAACCTATGATGATAATTTTTACTTTCAAGTTTACTTACAGAAAGTAATATACATTTTACATCCATGACAGAACGACCTTCAAAACCAATTCCACTTATCTTGTCATTTCTACCATACCTGTCTCATTCATCAATTCTTCAGTTATTATTATAATCATAATTGTTGTTACTCACTGACGTGCCTTTCTTAATCCTTTATTTATCTCTTGTCTGAACTTGTCAGTACCATTTTGTATTTCGAAAATTTTTACCGCTAAAAAATAATTAAATTTTGAAAATATAGGTCACAAATTGACTTTTAGAACTGAAATAATAATTATTATTATGAAAAAAATTTTTTCATTAATGGCATTTTAAAAAGGGGATTTTATTTCCAGAAAATGTGTGCAGTGTGTGTGAAATTTGGTGTGATGCAAATTACAAGCATAATATGAAATTATTTAATAATTAAGTTTTTTCAAAACTTAGCAAGAATTTTCGGAATAGGAGCAAAAGATTACATTTTTGATTATTCATTTTTTATTTTGTGCATTAATAGTTGAATGATGCAGTCATTAGTAATTTTGTCCCATATATAAAATAAATTTTACTACCTCACAAGTAGGCTTTATTAATTAATTTTTTTGACTTTTTATATCATCTTTCATTATCACATTTTACAATTATTGTCAAAAACTTTTTTGCTTTTTAGCACACAATTTCAAACATTTGATTAAAGTTATTGTCTGATAAAAGCACTGGAAATCAATCAAATTTTAACAGCCATATCATAAATACAAGTCAATCTTTTTGGCTTCAATTTACTTTCATTTATGTCAGATCACGAATATAAATAAATATTTAATTAGATCTTATCCCAACAATCCGTTCTTGGCATATCTAGTTAAGTATTCAAAGCAAATGTTTGTCATGAAGTCAGTCACCAAAATAATTCTTTCTTTCTATTATCATTGTAGACTGAAAATCAAAATGTTGCAAATTTTGCTATAAATTTTACAAAAAGTTAAAAGAATAATTATTAATTTGTTTTTGCTTCCATTGGTATTTATTTCTTGCAAATATTTGATATTTTTGTCTTACAATTAAGAATTAAAAAGCTCTGATAAAAAATAGCATTCTTAAATCGAATGACCATTCATTCAATCTAATATGAAATTAGATTTCCACATTCATAATGTAAGCTTAATACACTATCAATAGAATAATTCGTCATTGATTTATACTTATATATTATATTATTTAAAAGAATATTAATTAAAGAATATTTTTTTATTAATGAAATGCGAAAATTTGAAAAATTTTTGATTTTTGAAAATTTTGAATTAAACTTGAAAAATTATCAAAAATTATGCGATCTTCTTGGCATACACAAGCTATTTATTAGAATATTAATTATTTTTGAAACATGAAAAATATTTTCTTCCATCAATTATTTTTGATAATTTTTCAAGTTTAATTCAAAATTTTCAAAAATTTAAAAAATTTTTGTATTTTTATTACTTTTCATCAAATTATCTTTGTCCTTATTACTTTTATTAATGCACCATTAATCATGAACAAAATTTCATCTATTTGAAAAAAAATTTTCATAACGATTTCTTTAGATCAAATTTAAATTTTAAGAACAACCTTGATTATTTATCGGTATAATTTTGTTTTGCCTATTTTCTAAAGTAGAAAATACTAAATTTTTATTCTCGTTGCTGAAGAAAAATCTTTGGTTTATTTTGCAAATAACTTAACAGATTATGAATTTTTTAAAGCTTTTTCCATAAATTTTGAAAAGCTATAGAAAATAAACGTGATCATATTTAAATATTTGCTTTTTATTATATCATTACAATGTTTTTACTCATAAATAATGTTAAGCACAAATTCAAGCTTTTATTAAAATGTATTAAAAGTTAGACCTAAAGTAAGTTCCCAAAAATTTTCAAGATTGAAGCCAATAACTTCCACTTCATTCATTTCCCATTATTCTAAAAGATCAAAGATCTTTCAAAAAGTTTGAAACAGTTAAAGTAATCTCATTATTACTGCATACCCACAAATTTCAATACTGATCTCTGTGACATTTCAGCAATATTTCCTTCAATAAATTCGCTCATTGCATTTATTATTTCGCGCATTACATTCACTATTTGAAATTTTTGAATATTTACAGTTTTTATAAGCATTCATTTATGACTACATTAATTAATTAATTAATTAATTACTCTTTAACTGCTTTTGTAACTTGAACAATTAGCAAATACAAATTTTAGATATTAGTCAAAATTGAACTGTAAATCATTCTTCATTCATGCGTTTCAAATAACAATAGCAGTAGTGTTGGCAGAAATAATTTTTACGTGGTCAATTAACTTAATTTATTATCTTTGGAAAGTACTACAAGCTTACTTAATTAAAATGATGATGACCTTGATTAGTATTAAAATTCTTAGAATTTAACCACAATAACTATGCCTTTTAATAGTTTTCATTATTTTAATTCTAAAAGTTTACTTGTTTAAGTACTAACGATTTCAGTAATTTTGATTTCAGTAATTTCAAAATAGATTAGATATCCTATCAAATTTTTATTTCATATATTAAACAATTTGATTAGTTGTGTTTACAACTTGTTTTGTTGATATATGCAAAATTTTGAGATAGAAAAAAAAAATGTGAAGAAAAGATATTTTGAATGAATAAATTTGCTTTCTTTACATTTTAAATGCTAGCAACAAAGCTAATTTTCATGTAGATGGACATGTATACATGTATATCCATTTTTATTCTAAATTAAATTATAGCAAGTCAAACCTGTAATAGGGCTTTGTGCTATTTCTTGGTCTAGGCTACATGCTGCAATTTTAGTACCAATCATTCTTTGCTCGCCAGACAAATAATTTTAGCTACAGCAATGAATTATTTTAGTCTCGACTAGTAGTAGTCATTCGTAAAATATTCAAATTTTTTGTTTTCTTTTCAATAAAACATTGCACATTGCAATTTCCAAAATAAATGCCAATTCTGTTTTTTTTGCTATTAACTATAATCGGACTTTAAATGCTTTTTTATAAAGTTAATATGCGTTATTCTCATACTAGTCTAATGATTATGGCTTAATTTTAAGCAAGGAAAATTTTCAATTTTTTATGTGCTTTTTTTAAATGACAGCACAACATTTTGACTCAGTCAAAAATGTAAAAACGTAAAAACTTGAATGAAATTGCCATTCAATTGATGCAAAAAATAATATACTTAAAATAGAAATAGCAACCACCATGAAAATTGAATAAATTTCGTTTCAAGTTTACATAAGTTACAAAAAATTTAAAAATTGGAGATATATGTAAATATACTACGCTGTCCTTTTAAATAAAAAGCTAGTACTGATAAAGAAATGAATTAAATGCAGTTTTTTAATTTATTTACACCATTTTTGTTCATATTCAAACTTTTATACTGAAGTAATCTGTTAAAACTTTATGTAATTGGAAATGAATTAATTAATTAGTCGTATTATCAATTAGAGCACATTTCAATGAAACTATAAGTCATGCAATTTTTTTGCAACTGTCAAAAAAACTATTTACTGTACATTTTCTGAATACTGGTAGCTTTTTACAGAACAGTTTTAATCATTTATTTCAAATTATTGTTGATATTATCATGAAAAGATGAGAAATATTGTAGTAAAAAGTAATAATTTGAAGTTGAAGTAAACATTATTTGTGATACTTGGCCACGATGAAACTCATTGCAACCAAATATGAAATTGAAAATTGTCCACCTCTTGAAGTATTATTCTTCATATAGAAATCTAAAATTGTCAATTTAGAGAAATTATTTATATGATTTTAAGATTTTCAAAGTTAACTTAATAAATTCATTAACAATTTTTAAAAATTCACCTTTAAAGTTTAATTGATAAGTGCTGCAAATACATTACTTAATTTGCTAAATGCATACCACTGGAAATTAATCAAGAATGAATTATCAGTGAAAAGTTTTCAGAAGTTCATTGGAACGCTTAAAATCTTTATTTTATTTTGTTATTTATATTATTATCATCATTTAAGTGCTATCATAGACTTAAAGCAATCCTTTTGCAAACTAAATTTGAAATAGATAAAAAAATTTCAAAAATATACTCATTCTGCCCCTCTTAAATAAATATCTCCCTTTTTTGAAAATATTAGATAGACTGAAAAAACTTTTCAGATTATTGTTTTAGGCATTGCAAATTCTGACTATTTCGTGAAATCGATGAACTTACTCTACAAATTTTGACTTAAAGTAATGGAAAGCAAGAACTAATTTTGACTAACAAATTTACTGGTTCGATATAATAAGTCATAATAGCAGCTTAGAGCTTTTTAATTCATTTGGTGAATTAAATTGTTACTTTGCAGGCATAAACAAATTTCAGTAATTAATTTTTGTTAGTAACGTATACATTTCATAGATTTCATTGCAAAACTAAATAATTTTTTAAAAGATTGAATCTGTGTTATGTTAATAAATTATTTTGTTAATTTGTTCAAATTTTTTATTTGTTAAAAATAAATTGTTAACTTTGCAAAAATTTTCTTGGAATAATATAAACGATAATATATATGATTTACTAATGTGTCCACTAGTTGAAAGGTTATTGGCATGAGATTACTGATCATCATCAAATTAATATCATCTAAAAGCTGAAAGCATACTACAGATGTGTATTTGTGTGTGCGTTCGATGCAATTAATACCAGCTTTTATAATAATGAAATTGTTGATGGATTGGTTGATGTTGACCTTGTTGCATAGTTATTGTATACTTCATCACTATTTTGTATTGTTGCTTGATCCATTTTAAAGTTATTTTTAACAATTCAAAACATTTTAAAATAGTTTTCATCAATTTTTATTAATTTCTTCTTATATTCACTCTTATTATTAATAAAATTTTTTCAAATTGTTAGAAAATTTTTATATTTCCTAATTATATCTTACAGTACTCAATTTATGAATTTATGGTAATAATACATTTTTAATTGCAAATTATAAAAGTAATGCGAATTTATTACAATTATTCTATTAGAATTAAAATAAACTGATTTGATTTTTTTATTTTTTTACAAAATTTCAGTAGCATATTGAATCAATAATAAAAAAATCATAATTGATTTGAAATTATTATTAGAAGTAAATCACATCATTTAATAATAATATGATTTTTTCGAAGAGGGTAACAAAAAATTTAGGTGCAGAAAAAGGATTAGTTGATTTTATGCGTCGTAGATGTTCTAAATTGTTCTATAAGAAAAAGTGCACTCACGTAGTATCATCAAGTGATCTCCAATAATGTTATCAAGTAAGTCAGTCAAGTAAAAATAGGTATACGTTAAATTATGTTATATATAGCATACGTTTCTACGCAAGTTGTTTCTACACAAGTCATAGCCATAAGATTCAAAAAGTATTATTTAGTTTTTTAAGACAGCAAAAACATTTTATCTGCTAATTTCAAATAAAATGAAAGTTTTTAGTTTTATTGTAAGTCAGTTTTCGTCACTAATTAATATCGTTGTAATTTGACAACTAAAGTTCTCTAACATTTAAGCGTATATTTCAAAAATAACAATATTTAACATGTAATAATTTTTTATCTGCTACATCTAACATACTTTTTAATAAAAATTAGCAGATTCTTATGAATTATGCAGGGTAGCGCAGATGAAATTATATTCAAATCAAATCAAAACACTTTTCATCTTCAGTTTTCCATTATAAGCACTATAAAATGTTTATGCGGTCAAGTTGCACAACAAGGTCATAAATTTACATGATTATATTCTATGAAATATTTTATAATAAATGCGCAGAAATGATGAAAGTAAGTTAATTGAAGAATTGAGCTTGTATAAATGTTAATTCTGCATTTTATAATGTAACTATGATAAGTGATTCCATAAGATAATATGCATGATGATCAATTTACTATTCACTAAATTATTACATTGCAATCAAAGCTTCAAAAACTGCAAATAATTAACATGTCACTTTGATGCAGTTTTTATTTTCTTTACTTAATTATCTTCTGAAAACAAAACTCTACATTTGTCTGAAAATTTTGAAAAATATTAGTTGAATTTGCGCTCGTCTATTGATAAATTTGATGAGAAAGCATTAATTAAAAGTTATAATTCATAAGATTATAATTCATTATTGAAATGAGAACTATCATATATATCATCTAAATAATATGCATAAATTACTTCATTTAAATCAGTTCTTTCAACTTTTGGTATCTCAAGTGGTATGATGATAACATTAATTACTTTCCTGATGTAGAAGTAAGTAAGTAAAAGTACAAGTACAGAGTCTATCTCATATAATTTCATTTCTTGTAACAACTTTGACCTTTGAACTAGTTGAGGACGACATTTATGTGGAGTAATTGCATGTTACACTGCATATGTTTATCTAAGGATCAATTAAGAAGCCACCTTATGGAGTAATATTTGTATTTACTATAGAGTCTAAGTCTTTATAAGACCTTTTGAAGTTCCGTTCTTCAATGGCGCAACAAATGCCTTCAAAAATACTCACAGATGGATATTTTAAAGTTAGATTTACTCATCCGGAAATGAGCAAATACTTTGGCATTGGTTAAGTCTTAATAAAACTGATAAAGCTTCTTCTAGCAAATAGAAATTCTAAACTTTTTCTAACTTCAGAAGAAAAAAAACACAAAACATTTCACTACTGTCTTTTAACTTAAAAAGTAAGATGAAATGATCAAATCATTGTTTCTTTTGTAACTTACTTCAGCATGTTTGCATGATTCTTGACTACTGTCAACAAAATCATGCAATATTTTATTTTTTTAATAATAAAAAAAAAAGAATAGAATACAAATAAGACACGTGATGTTACGTAAAGCTAAAAGTAAAGTAATATGCTATGTTATGCCATCACGAATAAAACAACAAAATGCCATGCTACAACCGTATTAATTTTATTTCTTTTTTACAATTATTTGCATTAAATTTCTGCATTATTTTTTTAGTTGTTTTACTATATATTCAAAAATAAGGTATGCGTAAATGAAAGTTATACACGTATTCTTATATATAATTTATTAACAAATAGCAATAATTACTCAACTATAATTACTTCGATTTCTCATCATTTGTCTTCTTCTTTAATTACTGTCAGTAATTTGCATACTTCTTTCTTTTGTAAAAGCGTTTAGTCAGCCGACTTTTATTTCAATTTTATTTGTACTGTTTAGGTTACTTACTTACTTACCTATCACTTCTCATTTGCTTTTTCACTTTCTTCAAAGTAATAGTAAATAGATAATCCGAAAAATTTTTTTTCTTTAATAAATACAATTGTATGATTATTGAACTTTTTTTTAAACAAAATATATGCCTTTTATAACAAAATTTATTAAATAATTATTATAATATTATAGCTTTAATTTTTTTTTGGACTCAAAATGCTGTGCAATACTTAAATTTGTTATTTCAATTAGCTATGCAATACTTAAATTTATTATTTTTCATTAATTTGGCATCAGTGGTAGCAAGAGTAAAAAAATAAGCTAGCAAGATATGGTACAAATATTTTTTAAACATTTTAATGTGCAAAAAAACTAAAGTAATTATAATCTCTTAGTAATAAATTCATGGGTCAGTGAATTTTTTAATCATTGATCTGATCAAAATACTATTTTTAAATGCAGTTGTAAAATAAAGCATGCTATGCTTGCTTGTAATAAAAAGCTTGCAGATTTATGCAAATTTCCAACCTGCTTCGATTGTCTCATTATGCAAAGCTTATCCTCTTCTTCCGGTTCACCTCTACTATATTTATTTTTTGTTTCACTTATGCATTTCACAATATTCTATTCCATTCTATCTTTCTATTCTATTCCGATAATCCTCGGTCATTCAGATTGGATTTGAATGATTTTGTTCAGGGGATAACAATATGCATATGCTTTCCTACAGCATGTTTTAACCTTGCCAAACAAGCAGCTGGTATTGTAAATCACTGTTTCCCAATTCTTTTTCAGCTATTAATTAATTTTTGCTTTTGCTTGTGCTATTTATGATATCAATAATATAAATAAATATGGTTTTTTTTTAAATGTGTTGATCATGCAATAAAAAATTAAATAGAAATGTTATATAATTTTCATGCCAAAAAATAACTGTTTCAATTAACTGCAAAAAAATCAGATTTTTTACGATACATATTTAGAATTATTGTAATGGCATACTGTGCACAAAAATTATGCAAGAGTTTCAGTTAAAAATAAAAAATGAAAAATTATAATCATAAATAAACCGAATTTATTTAGTTTAATCAATTCGAACAATGAAAAGAAATGCATAAAATTGTATATATATATATATAATACTATACAGTTATAGTATAATTTTAATAGTTATAGTATTCTTTCAAGTGTTCTACTCATTTCAGTTTCAATCATAGTATTCAATTTTCTTAATTAATTCATCCCTCCCTTCTTCCCTCCTTCATTTCTGCTCTCAAAATTTGCCTATCACTTCAATTTCATTTGCTTGCTTGCATATGTCACAATTACTCCATTCAATTTATTATTAACAATAAATTAATCTTGTAATTTTTCTGCTTTAAAAGATGCAAATAAACGCATTTTCCGTTTAACAACGTTTCTTGCATATATGTATTGAGTGATTGGGTTTAACTGCAATTATATGCCAATTAGACTATTTATCTATATGACCTTTTTGTTTATTAAATTTTTTTGCCTAAATTCCGTGTAGTGATATATAAAACTTTTAATGCTTATATCAATTTTGTTGTTAACAAGGGTTATGTTTTGCAGCCTTTTGTATTTATATTGTCTGTAAAATATAATTTTGTACAGTTTCGCTTCAGCAATTTTTAATTTACTAATTCAAAATATTATAAAAATCATTTAAATTTTCAAAATTTTCAGCATGAATTAATTTTTATTGTAAAGACGAATTTAAGTTTGAGATTTAACTTTAAATCTTTTCTATCTATTTTGTCTTTTGTACAAAATATCATATGAATACCAGTAAACTTTCAGCTTTTTTATGCATATCATTGATAACCAGCAATTTTTTTAAGAAATAATTCAGGTGAAGTCTTTAAACTCGCTTATTTGTAATATGGAAATTATAGGATAAAAATAAGTAGCACTAATTGCAGAATATGATTAACACACCAAAATTATCACCAGTTCAAAACTAAAAATTGGGTTGTTGAAAATCTGCAATTAGAATTTTAAAAAATACCCAAGTATTTTAAACTTCAAAAAGTTATTGCAAGTCTTGTAAACTAACTCTACAGTAACAATCTCAAAATACAAATAAATTTAGCGTTTCAAACATTTGTGATAAAATTCATTGCATTTTGCTTCAAAAAATTGAAAGTTATCATCTGTGCATGTCATGCTATATCATTAATTCACTTAACTGTTTGCATAAATTACTTTGACTTTAAATTTTATATAGTTTATTACTGTATACGCTTTTATCATAAAAGATGAAAAATACTGTCTAAAGAATAAAGAAATGGCAATTATGCTAAAAAGCAGGAGCCATTCTCGTAATCTTCTCTGGAATCAAGATTAAAATCATAGTATAGTATTTTGTCTTAAACACATTTATATCCTGTGGTTATTTCAGTCTTTCTTGACATCTTAATAATCTTTGCTATTTTTGAAACTACCTCACATAGTATCAATCTGAAGCCCAACTGATTTTTCTGTTATTACTTATCTATTATTATTTAATCAGGAGATTCTGATCAAATCGAACTATTCGTATTATTACTTAATTATTATTACTATTTCTCAATTTCACTCCGTGTCTCGTCATTATTTCTAACTTTGATCAGTTATGACTGAAAATTGAAGTCTATTATCACTTATTTTAATTTTTCAGACTTTCAAGGTTCAATGCTTTTTGTGGGTACAACGTGATGAAAAGGCATTGTTCATTTCGTTGAGAAAATTTATTTCTGACAATGAAAATGAAATGACTTCTTGTCTTATTCACTTATTATCCATACTTTTATTTGCTGTTCTCTAAATAAAAAACAGTAATAACATATCGTTAAATATTTAATTAATTAAGTAACGTTAAACGTTATTTGGATTTTTAAAGTATTAATTAAATAATTTTTACTTTCTTTTAGTTAATAAAACAATTAATTCAGATAAAATTTTGCTACTTACACAGTTTTCTGAATAATTTTGCTGGAAAGTTCAAATAAAACTTTATAATGTTATAAATGTATTCATTTGTAACAAAAATTATGCTAAATAAATACTTGAGAAAATAGAATAAAATAAATAATAGACATTTCTATCAGTGAATTTGAGTAATTACATTCTAATTATCGGATAGCGATAATATCACAATAAATGACTCCGGCAAGATAAATGACAGATATTTACGAGTAAAAAAGTAACAAATGATTGTTGCACCTTTTACCGTTTTCTTCGTTTCTATGTATGTATCTATCTATCCATCTATCTATTTATCTATCTATCTATCTATCTATCTATCTATCTATCTATCTATCTATCTACTTTACTCTATTCTGATTTATTTTTCATAGAATAATAAATGTTCGACAGTCACATATGAACTGAAAAAAAGAAACTTAAAATTTTTTCAGTTATTTAATATAATGTGCAAGCATTTGTATTATCGAGATATTTCACTTCAAATTTAAATATTTTATCTTATAAATATAAATTGATGATGTAATATTCTATTAAAACATTTTTTCATTTTTAGTATAAAACAAAAATATTCAATGAAATATGAACTTAAGTATTACTGTAATCATTGTGATCTTATCTTTCATACTTGATTTACTTTCATCTATTTGACTACTTATATGTACAAAATTAAAAAATAATTCAAAACATTGAACATGCTATTATTACTGATGAAAATTGCTATATAAATGCTAATTTTTTTTTGAATTTAAATAAGAATGAAAAAAGGCTTGAAATATTTTAATAGCAATAAGAGAAGTAGTAGCCCTGTTTAAACATAACTACAACAATCATACCAGGTGATGATGATCGTTTATGTGATAGGCATCATTTGTTACCCTCTCTTCCACTCCTTTTCTATCATTTATTGCATAGCGCTTAAATCAAATACAAATTGATCTAAGCTACCGTATTATTTCAATTTAAATTTTTATAATTTTAAAATTTATTCTTTGTTATTATTATAATTTGAAATTTGTTCTTTGTTATTGTTATAAATTGTACATAATTAAATTTTGATATTTTTACATCGTTGTTAAAGCAAAATAGTAAGCTGTGAAGTAATTTAAATTTAATTTTTTCAACTCTCAAACATTACCTTAACTTTTTACTCTCGTTTCTTATTTAGTTACTCACTTACTTATGTTTATTTACATGCCAAAATTTCTGACTAAAACATACGAAATGTAAAATATATTAAAATTTTTTGAACATTAACACTCTCACTCTGCATTGGATAATTGAATAGTTATAACGAGAAAATTTATTGCTGCTTTCCTAATTATTGCAAGCAAAAGTAAATTGAAAATTAGTTAGAAGGATTCAAAATGGCATATATATATATATATATAATAAAATAACTAGTAGTGAGACATGCGACAATTTGATGTTTTATTTTTCGTCCACTTTAGTATTACTTTTGGTTTGAAGTATAATGCATGAAGAATGCGACAAGAACGGATATACTCTTAAACAAATTATATAAAAAGCATAAAACTTTTCCTTTCCGGTCTCAGCTTTTTATAATCGCTAACTTTGTTTCAAATAGAAATAGACTAAAGTTCAATGGTTTTTCCTTTAGTTTGACCCAGCACAACTACTAGTTTTTATTAATTTTTTTTTCTTTTTTGGAATTATACCCTTGGGCAATTCCAACTGAAAAATGACAAAAAATAAATGAATTGTCAGAAAAAAAAAGACTTAAGGCTAGATTAGATTATATCCATTTACCTGTTTCACTGAGTATTCTTTTTATCATTATAAATTTTACATAAGCTTCTAAATGCTTCATTTTAAATACATTTATTAATTGATCATAGTTTGTTTAAGAGAAGTTATTATTGTGATAATTTTTTCATCTTGCTAATTATAAATAAATTTATTGCTATCAAGTAATGATTACTATCTTGATAATACTTTTTGCGCATTTTAATCTCAAATTATTAAGATTTCATTAGGATTTTTAATGATTTGTGTTTAAATATTAAATTTAAATAATAAACATTTGTTTATTCACATACTACATCTTTTTTTGCTTTCATTTGAAGAATGATAAATTGTATATCATTTCTATCGCACAGTTTAATCTCGTATTTTGTTATGGTACTTTAATTGCATGCATGTGAGCAGAAACTTTGTATTATAGTTCACCAATGCATTACTTTTAGCTTTAATAGCAAACTACTGCAGATAATTTTCGCATCAAGTTACTGTTTAAAATACTGTGCAACATTATTATATTACAATGTTAATGCTTTTATATGAAATTTTTTATTTTGAAATGTGGATAACTTGTAAATACATTATTTAAGGAAATTGTTTCTAATCATCTTTATGGTCAACAATTTTTAAAAGCAATTAATTAATTAGTTATTCTGACTGACAAATTATCACTCTGAATAAAATACAAATTCTAGCCTTTATGATTTTATTGATTTACTTTGTAAATTATATTTTGTATGTAGGAATTTTTTTGCAGAATTACAGCAGAGTAGATTAACTGAAAATGATGTTTGCATTTATTTCGTTTGTGGTTTTTTTATGCGGTGATTTACTTGCAAAATAAATTTTTAATTATTGTAAAATTTATCAGAATTATGCAATTTGTCTCATCGTAAACAAAATTGAGTGAAGCTGAAAGAAGATTCTTACAATAACATTTCCAGTCATCGTTTTCATTCATTATCATATTTTTGTACTGTTACAATACTTTTTATATAAAACATTTCTTAATTTTATTAGTACAAATTAAAATTCACTTAAAATTCACATTTCAATTTTACAAATAAATATTATTAGTTTACATGCATTAAGTTAAGAAAAGACTACTCTATTACCGTATATATTTGTAAACTGTTATACAACAGAATTTCATGAATTTCAGGACGAGAAAAATGCTTGCAAACATTAACTGCGCGCAATTCTTTCTCAGTGCCTTTGCTATTTTACAATTTATGCTAATTTCTAATGTGACTGCTGAAATAAACCAAATTTTTGGTGGTAAAGAAAATTCATTGGAGCATAATATCCAGCAATATGGTCGAACGAATTTTTCATGCTTTAATGGTGGCTCACTGATTAATGTTAGTTATGTCATTTTTAGGCACTGAAATAGAATTCCAACAATATATTACTTTGCAATAAAATTTGTGTTCATAAGCAGTTCAGTCTTGTTTCTTTCAGACAACTAAATAACTTCTGATGATGCCAGCATCTTTTTTTTTCTTTTTTAATCGTAGAAATTTTTGAACTCAAGTGAATAAGTATTGATAAGTAATAAAACAAAATAAATTGGCTAATAAAATATTCAATTTTATATTTTATGCAAACAATAAAAGTAATATTATATCTTTTAATTTCTATCTATAAGTCAAAATAAGTATTATCAGTTGCAATCATCAAGTGTTCATTTTGACGATTAAACTGATAAAAAAATATGACATTATTGTTGCTTCATTTACATTTTTGATATGAAATGTTGCAAATAATAAGTGACTGAAACTGATTTTTCAATTAAGCAATACAAATTAATCTATCCAATTATTTATCTACAAGTCAATTAATTCTCATGATTTTTTCACAAATAATAAAGAAATGACGCAAGCTGGCCTTGAGCTTGTCTCAATGATCACTTTTTGGCATTTTTGAATGATAACATTAAACCCAATTATCTTATCTTGACAAAAAACAACCAAGAAATGTGTGCAATGATGCATTATTAATGTTAGTAATGATAGCAAATTATTTTTCTTGAAAAGATATACTTACAAATGGTAATATACTGAAAAATTAAGTAACTTCAAGCAAATACTTTCAGTTGGATATAATACTTATATTTCATACACATATTTTGATATGCAATTGTTTGAGATGCATTAAAATACAGTTCAAAAAAAAGGCAATACTCTTGCTATATTTATATTTAAAACATACTTGACTTCCAAAGCTAAATTCTTTTATTAATTTGAAAATATTTGGTATTTACGTTCATCTAAATTTCTAAATTATTTAATTAAAGGGAAAGTGTCATTGTCAAGAACGATTTGAAGGAGAAGCTTGCGAGATTGAGCCATGCTTACATGGAGGAAGAAAGTCAGCAGTAGGCAAATGCCACTGTCCATTTGGCTTAACAGGTCAAATATTCTCTAATTATTGAGAGACTCAAATTTTCAAAATCACTACTTAACATAATTAAAACATAAAATTGCATTTTCAAATTGCATATATAATGGGAAAACTTTTTTTATATGAAAAATCCAATCATGTTTTAATTAAAATTATACATAATTTCATCAGTATAATTCAACGAAATTATAGAGAAAATTGATTCACAATTTGCAGTTTAGACAAACTTTATTCACACAGCCATTTTCAAATTCATTCTACTTCATTAGCGTTAGCTTTCTTAAAATGCATAATATAAGCGTAAGTCAAGAGAATAGTTGTCTTTATAAATTTTTTCAAATTCATGAAATAACACTGTTAAAAAGAATACCAATTATGTAATTCAATTACTTTTTTTTATTACTGCAAATGAATATATAATTACTGATATTACTTGAATGTGAAAAAAGTGTAAAAGTTTGCATATTTTTCTCATATTTTCATTTATAACGGATTAATTAATTAAATTAAATTAAAAATGCTAATCATTTAACTATATATATTCAAAAAATTTCGACAACATCATATAATTAATGATTAGCATTATTTAATTTTATATATATATATATATACATGACTTTATTGCAATTTATTGAATCAATTTGAAAAATAGAATGATTTAGGTGAGAAATGTGAAATTGTGACCCATTGCATCGAAGGTAAAGGTAAGTTGGACAATGGACGGTGTAAATGCAACGATCGATGGACAGGAATATTTTGTCAGACTAGAATGTGTCATAATGGAGTTTCTGTTGGAACTGGAACACAGGTAAAAGATGACAATGATATTGAGATAAATTTGAACTGCTTTTTGTGACAAACACTTTAGGAAGCAATTTTTGCTCGCAACAAAAATGTATGAAAATAAGTATTGCTTGACTTTATAAATGAAAAAGATATAAAATTTTTAGATGGGTAGTTTTTGCCTTTGCGATATCGGCTTTACTGGTCCATTTTGTGAAACTGCAATCGAATGTATTCATGGTGCAATCACTACAGAAAATATTTGCACATGCGCACCAAACTGGGAAGGTGAAGATTGTAATCAGTGCGCATACGGTAAGATTTATTCTCTATAGTTTAGAAGAAAATTTGCATTTAATTCCATAAGCAAAATATTGTTAGAATAAAGAAAAGACAATATCATTTACTGTACTACAAAAGAAATAAGTCGTAATCATTTTAATAATGATAATTATTTTCTGTTTATTATATTGTTCTGTAAAAGAAAATAAATTGCATCCAAAAATTTTAATGCTTAATAGTCCTTTCAACTGAAATGTGAACCATTCCCATTAGAATGATTGAAATTTAAATATTTATTATATGTTTAATTATTTCGATGCTTATGAAAAAAGTGCTAGTTTGGATAAATAGATTTACCGTAATTAAATATGCTGCACGAAATAAATTTTAAGGGTGATAAAAAATGTTTTTGGTTTTTTGTACACGGTATTACATATCAAAAATGTAAATCATTATTGGTTTTCATTCTCAAAATTTTAATTTTGTATCAAGTTGCAAATTAGCATATATCTATATCTATTTGTACACTGATAATTTTAGTATTTCCCATTTAGGATATCAAATAGTTGGTGATGATTGCAAGTTAATCGTAACCGAAGATTCACTTGTGTCTATTGAAAACCCGAAAGTTATTACTTTGTGGTCAACTGTTTTGGTGTCTACAGCTGTGATCTTATTCGTATTACTTATCGTTACTGTGACTACCATTTACTTCAAAAAATGCAATAGTAAACCAAGTAGGATTGGTTCAGATGCTGGCACTGATGTATAGCTAACAAATGCTGTAATACCATCCTTGTTACCGCTGTTATTGTAACGCTAAAAACTTGAAGTTATTTTTAACTGAAAATTATTTCATTAAATATCATTTTCATTCGAAATTTATTGTTTTTGTTACAAACTAAGGTTTTAAAAGTAAGCAAAATTACAAATTTATTCTTGCGTATCTGTAAACATTTGAATATACTTTCCGAGTGCAAAAACTTTTTATAAACATTAAAATTTCTCTAGGAATTGAAAGTAGAAATGTGCGAAATATAAAATCATTTATCAAAATGTACTTGAAATAATATACTATAAGTACTATATTATGTTCATTTAATTCAAACAATGCTTTTTAAAAGTGCTTAGAAATTATAATTTGTTAGATATTTCTTTTTTCACTTTAATATTAGTCTTTTCTTTTTCAAATTTTGAATTGATTGCAATTAAATTTTGAAGTAATAAAATTTTTCATTAATAACACTAATTCAAAATTTTCAATTATTTGTTGAAAAATTTTTGTGACAAATTTAATAGTATAGTTAAAATTGTCAAACTTTTGAATGATTTTGACTTAATTTATAAAAAATCGGAAAATTAAGAAAATTGTAGACAAGATCTGTTTTCTATGCTACCATTTGATTACCTCGATTTAACTATTCAATTTACCAATTGCTATTTGTGTATGCTTATATGAAAAAACAAAAAAAAAAAAACTAAAAATAATTGTACTTGACTAAATATCAACTATGCTGATATTATGATAATCATTGCATGAAATTGCCTCGTTTCAAGTTTTTTTCATCTTTGGTGAACAATTTATTTTTGCTCTTAGCACTGCCAATTTTTTTTCAATTCATTTTGTCTAAATAATTTGAATTAATTTTGTTCTAAAAAAAAGAAATTCTTTGAAATATAAAACTGTATTGAATTGCTTTGGAATTTCAGTACAGTTTTCATTTTTCGTAGCTAAAGTTTTTTTATTCTTAGCATTTTTGATTTTCGAATTATTTTAATACAATTTTTTTACATAGGTAATTTGTGTGAAATGCATTAGCACTGATGGATTTGCATCAGATTACTTAAATTCACTCATCCATTCAACAAGTTTTGTTTTATTGCAGTAATTATGATAAGTGTTGTTCTTGAAAGTGTGTAATATTATTGTGATTTATTGTAGAAGAAATACTGAACTGCATATATTGCTTTTGTCTTCTTAAATTTTGTATCTTTTTAAGGCATTTTTTCTTATTTTGAAAAAGTGACTTTGATTTGAAATATTGACACCTAAATATCAATAAGTTTTCATTTGTCGTATTAAATTCATCTTGCCATATATAATAAACGAATAGTAATTACAGTAGTCATTTGACACAATATTTATTAAGTTTTGAAGCATTGAGAGTAATGACATATATTGCGATATCTTGAAATTAAATTAAGTTTAATTACATAAAATAAACATGCAGTGTTTTTTATGCATTAATCTACCAAGGAATAAGTGTAGTTGAAGTGTAAGATATCTTATTAAAAAGCTCCTTTAAAAAAATGTAATTAGCCAAGATTGCAAACAAAAATCTCTTGATTCACTTATTGCTACTAATTTAATGAATTTGCATCAAATTCACTCATATTTTCTGTAAAATCATAAAATAAAAGATATTTCAAACTTAACATTAAATATCGCGATATAATATCATACAAAAAAAAGTAATAGATATTAAATAGCAAAGAAGCAAGGAGTGTTGTTATCAAATTGCATTATTCATAAAATTAGGCATTAAAATGTTAAACGATATGAATGCATAAAAAGCAGAAATATTATTATATTTATCTTAAGAGATATTTGAATTAATCGGTATTATTATAATCTTATATTTCAATTATTCAATTACTTACATTTGTTGCATAAAATTGCTCATATTATTTTTGAATTTTAGTTGAACTAAAAGGATTTAATAAAAAATAAAAATTTTAAATCATTTTTAGAATTTAACTTTAATTCTAAAATTTTATTCATAATACTGATGACCGATTTAGAAGATTAAAAGAAAATAAATTGAATATTATTCACTTATTCATTTATCTACCGGCAGTACAATTTTAAGATGATAAAAATAATCAACTGCTGCGTTTTATAGCAAATTTATATAGCGTGGAAATTTTTTGTTTAGTATCACTTTTCCCTAGCTACTTGCTCATAAATATTTTTTCAATTAAAGTAATATATGCTAAGCAGTAAGTAATATTTTCAACTAAAATAAATTAGCCTATAAATTTACAAGGATATTCGAGGCTAAATTTGTGCTATGATTATGGCAATCCATGTCCATTGACTTAAAATATCAATTTTGAATAGAATAATAAAAATAATGTATTTACTTTTATTACGTTGTACAACAGATTTTGTCATCGATAACCATTTATTTTATTTATTTTATGAACGGTAAATTATTTTAATGGCAGTAAAATGACGTTTTCATTCGTTTTGCGCAGTTCATATTAAATTTTAAATTATTTCAAAGGAAACAAATTTTAAATTTGAAACATTTAACGCAAGCACGCTATTAATTTTGACATTAGCTTATTTTTCATCAATAGTTAATAAAAATCAGAAATTTTTTTTCAAAAACAAAAAAGTCATATGCTGTACAACATAAAACAATAAAAATTTAAAAATCATGCAGCTAAATATTAACGATGTTATCAAATTATGATACCGAATATGAATATATTTGAAAAATCTTTCGCCAGGTGCTTGACGAAAGCGAATCAGTTCAAATTTTTCTCTAATATCATGAGGTTCTTTGTACCTATGCCCTAAATTTATTTTTACAATAATCTTATATATACATATATTTGCTAAAATCTTTTTAACAGCTGTTTGATGAATTTTTTTCTGCTAAACAATCATTGCAAGAAAATGCACAAACTTATTTATTTATCCAAAATATTTTATGCAGCATTTTACACCAAAAAATATTTTTACTACAAGGTAAAAATCATGTGGTACATGACAATACTTGCTTGCATCAATAGTAATTTGCTACTTATATAGTAAAAAACATTGTTTTTAAAGCCTACCTTTTGCTTTACTCCAACAAAGATGATATTTTAAGCTTTCTACTTACATCTACATCTTTAAGCAGCTTATTTAAGTATTAGTGATGCAAAAATCAGCCCTCTAATCAATCACTTAAACATTTTCTAAAAATGATTCTTTAATGGAGATTAGTCTTATTGTTTAAACTTTGAATGAATATCATACGGAATCATTTATCAGTTGCTCACATCATAAATATCGAAAAGCAACTAAAAAGTAGTGAATACGATTTTCAGTACTTTTTTAGTCAGGACTGCTTTATTCATGATATTTGTAGGAAAAAAAAGCTAATCACATGAAACTATCAAATTATTTCAATAAAATAATAAGATGTCTGATTATAGAAGTAACGAAAAAGATTCGTTTGATTATTGTTTTGCATGCTTATAACTTGACAAAATATGAAGTTAGTCCTCCATTAATATCTAACTTTGATATATATATATATATATATATATATATATCAAAGTTAG